>APFE030448439.1:0-115623 GCA_000404065.3 Pinus taeda | reverse complement strand
TGTTGTATTGGGAGTCTCCTCCTACATAGTCGAATGACCTTAGTGCTCTTGATTAAATACACGTTTCATACCCTAGTACCCTACATGATCTTGATTATTGGGAGTTTCTCTTGCATTGAGGGCTTGGTTCTCTTGATTAAATACAAGTTCCATACCCTAGTACATGATAAAATCCAATGGAAACGTTGCAATCCCCCCATTCCTGAAACCCTGAAAAACAAATAAGTTCGTTGGATTTTGAGTGAGATCTAAAATTCTACTTTCTCCATATGAAATCCAATGAGGGCGAAACCACTCTCAAACATCCTGAGCAACTAGAAGTCACTAACATACCCTAAATGTAAATTAAAAACAAATTAAAACAAAACAAAAAATTAAAAAAAAAAACACACAAATTAATGAGGAAACGTGGGTCGTACAGCCCTAAAACGCGTTTCCGGCCGTACTGGCCACGTTTCCGTTTCGGGAAACATGGCAGTACAGCCAGAAACGTGTTTCATGGCCGTACCAAACGCGTTTCCACGTTTCGTACCAGTTTCCGTATGGAAACGGACCTCTATAACACGTTTCCTGCAACATAGATGTATTCTAGCCTCTCCACGAAATTTCGGGGTTATAACATAATTGATGCTACAAAAACTAACACTCCCTCTTAATGAGGAATGTGTTCTAGGGCTGCAACACCCTATCTCTACACCACCTCCTGTCACGTTAGTGATGTCTAGCTGCTCTACCCACCATTACTGTGGAACTCTAATTGTTGCATTTGTGCTTCTCCTGACTTTGTTAAACTGTTGCCAACACTGCATCTACACTGCAACCTTGTCCAACTGTTGTTGATGCAACTTCAACAACTGCAATAGAAAAGCATTCAAAATATTGAACCAATTGTGGTCAGTATGATGCATCTGTCACCTGAGTCCTGACTACTGCTAGATTTTGTGATGTCACTGAATCCTCTACGTTGATGTTGACTCTGCTCTATGAAAATTGTACTACTACCAACTCTACATTGTGTTGTCCAGTATTTGATCTGCTACTAGCTACTTCATCTATCACTCTGGCACTTGGCTACACCAACTACCACACATCCATCCTACTATTGCTTCTTTTGGGCTCCCATAGTAAGGTATTGATTCATGAGGTGGACCTCCTCAAGAATCTTTCCCATCTTGTGGCTTTATGGGGCTACAGAACCAAATCACCCCACCTCATTCCTGTAGGTATCTCAGTGATCATGGAAAACTCTTCCTCCAATCTGGAGGACAACTTGTCAATCTCCATGGATGCAGTCTGTTGATCCTACTTCTTCTCCTTGTCCTTCTTCCTTAGAGGACATTGAGTGTTGTAGTGGCCAAGCTCACCACATATGAAGCATTTCACTTTGGAAATGTCCTTCTTCCTCTTGTGCTGATCCTGATACCCATTAGATGTGAGGGCCACATCTTCCTCTTCCTTTACTTGCTTCATCCCACTGTTGTTGCTAGCACCAATGATGGTGCTCTTCACCAGATGTCACCTCATATCCTCTTGTTGCAGATCATCCCACATACGATCCCATTCTAGCATTTTTTCTCTACCCAGGATACTCTGGATAAAACCTTGCCATTCTTTGGAAATGCTATTAAGAGCTAATCACACCAACTCTATAAGTTGGGGCACTAATCCTACTGAAGGCAGCTAGTCCCAGACATCCTAAAGCCTAGTAAGGAAGGGGTCTATACGATCCCCTTTCTACATCCTCGTACATATTAGCTTCTCCTCAAAATACATCTTGCACTGCTTGGAAGATCCTTCGTACAATGTAGCTAGTGCCTCCCACATCTGTTGTGCAGTATCTTTTCCATTTATGTGAAATACCACGTGATCTCAAACCCCATCGAGAATCAGGCACTTTTATTTCACCATCTCTTTCTTATAGGCCTTCAGCAGATCTGCATCTGCGAGTACAACTACCACACTATCAATGTAAGCTTTGAGATCATACTCATCTAGAAGAAAAGAAATTCTTCCCTTCCAGATCACATAGTTGGAGTCTCCGTCCAATCAATCCTTATCTCTAGCCCTGCTGATGTCATCTCTGTAAAAATGTTGAATTCATCCTCTTCTTCTCTGCACATTTGCTAACTGACTTTTCGCACTCCCTACTGGAGTGGGAAAATCTGCTCACAACTACTACTCCTCTGCTAGGAAAATTCGAACTTATGGGCCAGAAGTCCCCTGAGAAAATAATTCCCTCTGTGTGTGTTCTTCCTTCCTCCTAACATTATTTTGCACTAGAAAACTGCTGCAAATAACTGCGTCCCAATTCAAGATCTGCTCTGTAAGGAAAATATTGTGTCTCCCTCTGCCTCTAATAAGCTATGATCTAGAAAATCTAATTTCTTTGTCGACTCTCTTAGAGAAATAAATTTTCCTCAAAACTGACCCTCCTGGCCCAAGAACCGAGTTGCCTCTTGAGGATTTTGATCCCCTGCCTCTACAAAGATTCAAAATTTCTCCTTCCTTCTACTACTGAGCTCTTAGGATTACAGTCTATGCTTTGATACCATGTGAAAAATTGATAACCCTGAATCCTACTGCAACAACTGAGAATGTTTCTTCTATTTGTTAAATTAATCAACCAAATTATTTACAGTTTCCTACGACAAATATCGAAACATATACACAAAAACCTTCACAAAATAAATATTGCAGAAGAAAAATAATACTTGAAAAATAGATGCACACGCACATAAATAACACTGTTGTTTTTGGACCAATGTCCTTGGGAAAACCCAACTTGGAAAAACTGGTGCAACAACTGAGGGTTTTATTATTATGTAGTAGTAAATCTAAGTACAAATCTATGGATGCTCAAATCTAGCAATCCATATAGAGAAATGACTGACAAAAATCTAGTGATAAAAATCTCACCTCCACTGGTGATCTGATACTGACCTTAGCTCAAGATGAGATGCTCTCTATTGCCTCTCCGTAGTCTTTGCGTCAGTCTACACAATTCTGTGTCACATAATTTGGACCAACATATTTCTCGCTAATTGATCATTTGTTGTCTGGGAAATGGAATCTCCTAGCCTCCAGGCTCCCACTCCAGCGTCTGACACTGAATCACTGCTTCTCCCCAGCGAAATATGGCTTCCCCTCTGAAGCACTACACTGCCTCTCTACTCTGTGTTGCCTCTCTGTGGAACTCTCCGTCTCTCTACTATGAACTCACCGAACTATAAAATCTTCCTCCCATCCTTACTATCACTGCCCCTCTCTCACTGCTTCGATCTTACTGAATCACCTCCGGAAACACACAACCGCTACTCTAAAGATCGATTTCCCAGCAAAATCTAATTCCTTGGTGTCTCAAGTGTGTTCTCCAAACCGCATCGAATTTCTTTCTATAATCTCTTGTTGAGACATCAACAACCAAGATTAAAACATAATCGATGGCTAAGATTAACTAGAACTTGATCCATGTCTTCTTCTAGAAGATTTTGACCATGACCTAATTAATACCATTTAATTAATTAGTTTTCCTAAGTTTAGAGTTAAGCACCATTGAAAAAAATAACTATTTTAATTAAGTCGTCTGTAGGTGGAATTTCCATAAATGATTTATAGGTTTTGGAGAATACGTGTATTCTAGACTCTCCACCAAATTTTGGGGATAGATCACAATCGATGCTACAAAAACTAACATTCTATTGATGGGATGGAATGTACTGCCAACAACTAGGGGATCTACCCAGTGTAGAGTCCCAATCAGACTCTACATTGTTTGGTCTAGGACTCCATCCAGTATGTGGGTCAGGTTACCATATCGTTCATTAAGATTTTTCTTCAGACAACACGTGTCACCTTGAGAGATAACAAACAAAAATTCAACAAATGCAAGTGAGTAACCTATGGAAATACAATATAATAGATGTTGCGAATAGAAACAGCATAACTTCAAGCATGCACCTTAAGAAAAATAATGTTAGCAAAGCTTTAAATAAGATCCACACGTAATATGAAGACAATTTTATCAACCATGAATGAGTGTGTGATTAACAACCAGATAAAAGCATAATGAAGTGTATAGTTGTACAATGATACAATGCTAATGTCAATAAAGTAGTTACTAACATAAGCATAAGCTAAGCACATCATATACCATCCATGTGTTGCAAGAGAAATCCCATAGTGCAAGAAGACATACAAGGAAACAATACACCAAAGTTATAGGAACTTTAAACCAGTACGCTAAGAATATATGTGGCACATCACATAAGACCTCCATCAAATCCATAAGTGGCAATAGAAAATTACTTCTTGTATTCACTAAAACATCTCTTAGTTCTCAAACAATATGTACCAATGATAAGTCCAAAGCTGAAATTCTTGTAGAATGTGTCATGAGGACATATTTATAAAAAGAGGGGTGACCTTTCATCTACCCTGTGACCATTGAGCTACTTAATGACTTTTCACATGCCTATGAGAGTCTACTCTACTCTAGCCTCTATTGTATTATGCAAATGTTACATGAATGAGATTTCTCTATTCTATCAATTTAACAATAGACAACTCTGGAACATCTACATGTAATTCTTGGACAAGATATGAATGCCAAATCTTGTACTTTGTTGCTATGTTGACCAGCTTTTGTTGCTCTTCCCCATGTCTATGAAGGCACTCTAGGGCATGTGGTATTATAGTGTTATTTTTTACCCTGATTTGGTTTGATAAGGTCACCATTTTGGTATATATCCCAACTGGTTCTACCACATACTAAGTAATTGTTTCTTTCATCACCTGCAAGTTTTCCATAGTGGAGGCCTATTTGATAGGATTGAGAAATGCTTGAATTTCTTGGAGAAACTCTTCTCACTGCCTTACTTCCCCAACCAATCCGATAGAGGGCACTTTGTGTACTTCAGCCACAGATTCTAATCCACTCAGCAAACACTTATATGGAGCCAGTACTTTGTCTACATCCTTTGCTAGTTTGTCTCGTGATTGGACCTTGATGCGGATTTGGACCTTGTCATTTTGAGTAGTTATCCAATCCTTTGTAGGGAGAGTTTTTGGCGCATTCGTATATTTGGTAGTCCAATCACATATTTTGTCGATAGTTTTGGTGGATTTTTTGAGTATAGTTGTCTTTTTCTTTAGATTCAACTCGAATGCTTAGGAATGGTGCTATAGTCTTATGCAACTTCACATCTCTTCATAGACTACCAATCATAGCTTCTTCTAATGTTTCTACCTCTTCTTGAATAGATGCTTTCAAATCCTTTTAACTTGAATGGATTAGATGTAGAACTTTGTTCTCTTCTTCAACTTTAGCAACTCTTTGCTCAGAAATTTGGAGCTTGGCTTGAAGTTCAACAACTTGTTTTTTTAGTATGCCCATGTTTACTTCAGTTGCAGTCACAAAAGATTCCAATTGAGGTGATCATTTTAGGGTTCATTGTAGTATATAGGACAATTTCTTTCTCTATGACCACTAAAATGGGCTTGGCAAGGCTCATGGTGTAAAAATTTCTTCTTTCCTACATGATCTTACACTAGATTTGATTGAAATTCAATCTGGTAATATCCAGTACCTCCTCTTCTTCTTCATCTGGGATGCCTAACTCCTTGAGCGGAAGGTGCCCACCAGTAATTGGAGCAGAGGGAGGAACATCTAGAGGAGACAAGTTAGTTTGCTTCTAGGAACTCTAACCTACTTGATTGCTAGATGTATTACCTTGTTGTTTGTTAAGACAATCCAATTCAAATTTCTCAACTAGCTCTTCATGTTGCTTCTTGGTTTCTTCCTCTTCTTGCCTTCTCTTATCCTCTTCATAATTTATCTTTTGCTCTTCTTCCCTCCTTCTCTATTTTGCTTCTTGTTCTTCCTACTTTTTCTTTATTTCCTCTTCCTCTAACCTCTTCCTTGCTTCCTCCTCCTCTTGTTTCCTTTTTTGTTCATCTTCCTACGTTTTCTTCTCTTCTTCTTGTTTCATCTTTTTTTCCTCCTTCGGTCTTTTCTTTAGTTCCTCTTCCCACCGTTGTTGTTGCTTCCGCTGGAGGATATCTTCGCCCTATTGATATCCTACTCCTTGTTCTTGTTTAAGCTCTTATTCACTCTTCCTCCTTATCTCTTGTTTTTTCCTAGCTATTGCTTCATTCCTTTCTTCTAAGGTTTCTTCTTCTTCTTCACCTTCTTCTTGGTCATCCATTGGATCTTCTTGATAGTAGTGTTTTTGATATTTTTTGTTTTCCATCTTTCTTTTGTCGTTCCTTCTTCCTTTCTAAGGATGGTTTCTCTGGCTTCTAGGCTTGTACTCTCTTCAGAATTTTCTGTTTGCTCGTCCTCTTTCTCCTGTCGCTCACTTGGCCATAATTCCTTGGTGGCATTGTACAAGTTTCTAACTTTATCCTCATGGTTCGTGGAATGAACGTAGGACTAGTTGAAACATGCTTTATTATAATGTGATGCCTCAATCCCCTTCGAGTCATATCTGCGGTGACTTAAATATAAAAAGAATAAGCCTTTCATCTCCTCACCCTTTGCTTCAGCTTCCTTGAAATTCTCAAGGGTGTATGCTTTGATGATAAAATGGAATGTGTGCCATAGTTTTTTATTTCCTTTGATTAATGTCTTAAAGAACCTTGTAGTTAACTAATAACATACTTCTTGTAATAACAATTTGTTTGTCACTAAAGTGGGGAGAGCATGAGGAGGTTTATAGGAGCCGAAGACCTTAATAAATGTGGCCTCTTTGATGGGAAACCAATCTTCTACCTTGGTGATTGTTTCTTTACCCCTCTTATACATGCAAGGGGCATCTTCTCCAAAGAGCATCTAGTATAAAGGCGCAATGAATGACTCAGAAGTATTTTCATGCATACCTTTTCAACCTAGATCCCAAAAGATTTTATAGTGAATTTGTATGAGCTTTGGTATCTTTGGGGTCCAACTATGAATCCATCCCTCAAACTGACATCTGGAACATTCTGCATCTAGGAGGTATGATTCCATACAAAACTCTGATGGCTGGTCTTTCTTAGGGTTCTTTTTTGCTTGCATATTTGACTTCAAAGTCAATGCCAAGATGCTTGGCCAATTGAAAAGAGTTCCTTTTGTGGCTACTGTGTACATGATAGGGACCCAGGTTCCCAGAAAAATGTCAATATATGTCCTTCCATACAATTTGTTTAGCATTGTTGCCATGAGATGATAAAATTTTCTAAGGCCCTATGTTCTATACACCTTGTCTGCATTGACTCTGATCTTGGAGGGATCTTGCCACCAAGACTTTAGAATGTCTTTGGTTGATAGCTTAAAATCTAATAGCCACCTAGTGTTGAATGATTCTTCTCGCTATGGTAGATTATAGTGGACAACAATATAAGTGGCAGTGAAAGAAGTGAAAGCTTCACATATGTGCTTCCTTATAACCCAACGATCTACATCAGTGGTTTGTAGTATCCATTCAGTGGTCTCTGCACATGGGAACATTGGTGGTTGCACAACTACTTTATGAAGCCAATACCTCTTGAAATTAATATATACTATCAAGTCCTCCTGGTCTTGGGAAATGTCTCTCTTTGAGAATAGTGAATATATGTCACACCACAAGAGCTTGGTGCTTTTTTTGATATTACACATTGTGTCCCTATAGATTGGTGGTAGAGGCAAACTTTCTACAATTTCTTTGATAGTTCTCTCTACACTCTTGCAAGAAGCTTTGACTATCAGAGGTGCCATCTCTCTAGAGAAAAAATATATTAATATAAAATCTAGATCGATGTCCCCTAGAATTTCAAACATATAATCCCAAGATGAAAATGGTGACATAAATAATATTAACTAGAGAAACAATTGTAAACTAGGTTTCAAAAGTGTGAGGGACAGGGCAAGCACTTGAGTCAGAAACTAGTTTAAGGGTGGGTAATAGGGTCACATGAGTTGAGGGGTCACAATTCGAAAGGATATTAAAATTTTGTCTTGGGACCTAACACCTTGAAGAGGCTAGAGGTTGCCAAGTCGCAGTTTAGAGAGATTACCAAGTCGCTAGGTCGCAGAATTGCGGCTAGATCTATGGTGCGACTTTACAACTTTGGGATCTTGGGAGAGTTATAAGTCCAAGGGTTAAACGGTTGCTAGGGTGACTGAGTTTCTAGGTTGCAAGACAAAGGCGATCACATTTTGCAGAGGTGCAACCTAACTCCTCTTAGTAACTGGGTAGTAAATTCAAGACTTAGGCGAAAAAAAGAAGAATTGCAAGGCTTGTTGTAGACCCATAAGGGCATAAGGGATCATGGGGCAATTGATGAGTGAGGAGATACTCCTCAAATGAGAAGTGGGACACAAAGAAACAATATTGATTGAATGAAGGAAGGGGCTGGAGGGTTTGGGATGAGTGAGTATTTGAAATGGTGAGGTGAGGCAAGTAAATTGAGGCAGAAAAAAGAATGTGCAAAGGTAGGCCTAGAGGGGAGACACATGGCACAATTAATCATTGTCATGTAGGCAAAGAGTCACTTACCTGGAGAGGAGGGGTCGCGTGCCTACTAGGTCGCCAAAACCATCCAATTCAAAAGCTCTGAAAAACTGATAAAATGACAAATGGGGGTGAGGTTTTTATATAGAAAGGAGTCACACATGTGGGAGTGGAGGTCACTGGGTTGAAATTCAAGGTGGGTCGCAAGTGAGAAGCCTTCATACGATGTGACCTAGTGACTATGCGACCAAGTGAATAAGTGTCCAAACGATTCCTTTAGGTTGCAAGAGCGAAAGACAAGAATCATACAACTAGGTGGCCTTGTGACATGTGCCTTAATTAGAAGCACAGGCCGCAAGGTAGCAAGGTTGCAGAGTCACTGGACTTAAGAAATCTAGTTTTGTGCAACTCTGAGACTATGCAATTTAGCGACCTGGGCAGAACAAGATGTGATTGAAAGGGTCGTAGGTCGCGTCTTTTAAGCTGAGTATAGGTTCTCCAGATGCGACTTACGATTTTGGAAGAAACTTATGTTGGAAACTTGTAAACTGAAACTTTACCAAGTGCTGGAGGGAAACTTAACTCGGTACTAAGGGTGTGAAACCTCGACATGATGTAGACGAAGGTGAGAGTTTAGTGAGGAGGGTGGCTCCAAAATTTTGAAGTGGGTCAAAGTTTAGGGTTTTTGTAGCGGCTACAACATATTCAAAGCACGTTGAAGAGGAGATCAGTTGGTGTAGGAATTCTACAAGTGAAGTAATCATGTTAGTTTATGGTTTGAGGATAGAGCATGCCCTAAAAGGGACTTCAAATTTTGTTCATGGAAGGATAGGATGGAGGTTGTGTTATATGATAATGGAATTTTGTAATACATCAAGACTGATATTCCTAAACCTCCTGCATCATATGCTCAATAGTTAACTCAATGGAGGAAGGATGCCACCAAAGCTAGGATGATGATCCAAGAAAGAGTTAGAGACCATATTGTTCCAAATTTTCATGGGAAGGAGACAACATTCCAGATGCAGAAGGCCTTTACTGATCTATTTGAAAGTGGTAGTGATGGTAGAAAATTAGCTTTGAAGTAAAAATTGACGAACATTCGAATGGGCAAGAATGACATCATCGTTGCATATCTATCCAGGTTTGCTTGAGGGATGAACTTGGAGGTGTTGGAGAGACAGTTCCACTATAATATCTTATGAGCCTTTATCTTCTTGGGATTTCAAAATCTTAGCAAAGTTTCTAGGATGCAATGAATGGAAAAGATAAGCTCTCTGATTAGGAGAGATTGTGGTCAAATCTCATGCAGGAAGAGATAAGGAGGAATAGAGGGATGGAGTCTTAGCTAGGATTGATGAAGAGGAGAAATTTGCACTAGTTGGCAAAGGGAAGAAAGCCAAGGGAAAGAAGGCCCAAGGCAAGATCGAATCTAGTCATAATGGAGGCAAGAAAAAGAAGGATCTTAGCAAGATCAAGTGTTTTTATTGTCATGAATTTGGACATTATGCTACAAAATGTCCAAAAAAGAAATCTAACAAACATGTTATAGCAACAATAGGAGTACAAGTAGTCTCTTCTCAATTCAAATTAGATTTCTCATAATAGCTTGCATGACAAGATCAATTGAGGTAGTGTGTGTTATATTGACTCACATGATTCATTCCACATGACAAGGAATAGAGAATTATTCAACAGTTTGGAGGAGAAAGACATTCAATTCCATATTGATCTTGGAAATGATGGAAAATATATGACCAAAGGAGTTGGTACGGTAAGATTTAAGAGGGATTTTGATTCCCTTCTCCATCTCAAGAATGTGATATATGTACCAGGATTGAAGAAAAACCTTGTCTTAGTAGCAGTCCTTGAAGACAAAGGGTATGATGTAATATTCAGCAAAGGGAAGGCCTACCTCAAGCATTCTGCTTCAGGACAGGTCAAGCAAATTGGTGTCAGGATCAAGAACCTCTACAAATTAGAGGTTGATGCATGTGCAACCTTGAGCAGCAAGGAACAATTTATTTAGGGCCAAGATGTTGGAGATCTATCGCACATATGCGTGGGACAGCTACATCATGGAGATTTGAAAATAATCCAGTAGATTACCATTGGGCTACCACAATCAACATGATGTGTGCAAGGGATGCACTCTTGGAAAATATGTCAAATCTTCCTTTCAGGGATGATATAGCAGAGTTGGAGCCATTCTGGAGAGATTTCATTCAAATGTTTGTGGCCCCTTCTCCACAATTTCCATCGCCAAACATAGGTGCTATCTGATCTTCATTAATGTTTTTTCTCGTAAATGTTGGATTTATTTCATGAAGAATAAAGATGAAGTTTATTCCAAGGTTGTGGAATTCAAGTTCTTAGTGGAAAATGAGATAGGGAATAAATCAAGTCCCTAAGGAGTGATAATGGAGGAGAGTATGTCTCAAATGCCTTCAGATATTTTTGTGCCAAGGAGGGCATTAGGAGAGATTCTATTTCACCCCATAACCCTCAGAGAAATGGGCTTGTAGAGAGGAAGAATAGGAGTATTGTTGGGGCTAGTAGAGCTATGTTGCATGACCATGGGTTTCCCTTATTCTTGTGGGAAGAGGCATGAAAAATAGTTGTATACTTGCAGAATAGGAGTCCGCACAAAGTTCTTGGGATGATTAAACCTGAGGAGGCTTTCACTGGAAGAAATCTAGATGTCTCCCAATTTTGTATTTTTGGGTCCATGGTGTATTTTCGTGTGTCCAAAGATGGCAGGAAGAAGTTGGAGCCCACTGAAAATAGGGGATCTTTGTGGGCTATACTGAGACAACTCATGTTTACAGGGTGTACATTCCCTCTCTCAAAAAGGTTGTTTTGAGAAGGGATGTGAGATTTGATGAGGATTTATCTAGAGCGAGATTTGAGCACATCACTAAAGGAGGAGCTTCTAGCTCCCAAGGAGGACCCTCAGTCAAATTCCCAAAGTCATTCCTTTCCTAAGGGAAAGAGGGAATTCCAGGAGGATGATGTGGATTCACCACATGATGAGTAGAGAGCAGTCCAAGTGGAGGCACCCACTCACATAATGAATCTTAGAGAAGGGAGGAAGAGGACCAGGTTGGTTGACAGATTGGCGCAGGAATCTCAAGAGTAGGTTGGACCTCCTAGTTCCTCACATAGATAACACAGACACGTAGATAGATACACAAGATATATGGAACTTATGACAAAATTATTTGATTTTGAGCCATCTTCTTTTGAAGAGGAAACTTCCCAACAGGTATGGGTGGATGCCATGGTGGAGGAGTATGACTCCATCATGAAGAATGATGTTTGGGAGGTTGTGCCTAAATGTGAGGGAAAATAAATTATTGGCTCGAGGTGGTTGTATAAGGTGAAGCATGAAACATATGGTAGTGTGGAGAAATACAAGGCTAGGATTGTGGCAAAGGGCTTCAAATAGATTGAGGGGATTGATTATGAGGATACCTTTTACCTAGTGGCAAGGTACTCATTTATCAAGACCATACTTGCATTGGCAGCATAGATAGGGTGGAAGATCCACTAGATTGATGTTGAGACAACTTTCCTCAATGGAATGGTTGAGGAAGAGTTCTACATTGAGAAACTACAAGGATTCAAGACCTTCAAAAGAGACACACATGTGTGTAGTCTAAAGATAGCTCTTTATGGGCTCAAGCAGGCACCTAAGGCATGGTACACTCACATAGAATCTTATAGAGGATTGGGCTTCACTAAGAATGAGGAAGATGCCAAATTATACTACATTATGGTAGATGGTTGTCTGCTCATATTAGTTCTCTATGTGAATGGTTTAACTTTGATAGGGGATGAAAATTTGATCTAGGATTGCAAGGAGGACCTTGCAATAGAGTTTGAGATGAAGGATATGGGGTTGATGCACTATTTTCTTGGCTTGGAGATTTGGTAGGGTGAAGGAGAGATATTTGGTGGCTAGGGGAAGTAAACCTCTAATATCCTTCAAAGATTCCACATGCAGGATTGCAAACCCATGAATACCTCGCTAGGTACTAACTAGAGGAATGAGGATACCTCCACAATAGATGTAGTAGATGGTACAATCTATAGGTAGTTGATTGGGTCCTTGACGTATTTGGTGAACACAACACTTGATATTTGTTTTTATGTGAACTAGTTGAGTCAATTCACGGTGCATTGTTATACAGTAATTTGTCACATTGCCAACTCCATACCCGTAGTGTCATCCTTTGTGCTACTATTGTCACAAATGCCATAAAGTGATGAAAGTTGTGTAAACTCATTCACCATGAATTATATTCTCAACACATCCCTTAAGATATGGAGAACTAATGTCTTGAAGAAATTCTGGAAACACTTGTGAAAAACCCTAATTTGCAAGACTAACGCTACTTTTAGTAGGCAAATCCATGTTGGTAACCTTTTGTCTAACTAGTGACTAGCGCTGGCATCGCAAATTTTGATAGGAAAATCTGCGTTGGTCCTCTTCAGGTAGTTTCTCCAAACATGGAGTAGGAGCTTCTCTTACTAGAAGTCTCGAGAACGAAGAGTTGGTAGTTATTGGATGAGGATATGGTCGAATTCTCCCATTTTGGGTCTATTGACGATGGTGGACCTACCAACATGTCAAGGGAATCTCCCTGGTATGAAGTCCCAATTAGACCTCAGACCGTTTGGTGTAGGATTCCCAGCAGTGGGTCGTAAGGTAATGCCTTGACCACGATGCCGCACAGAGGCAAGTAAGATAACTCTGTCAGTAACAAGCATGTGACTAATGCAGTGAGTCAAGGAAGGTGTATGAGAGGTTCTAACACTTCGAAAGGGGGAGGGAGTGAAGGTGAGTTCCAGGTTGAAAGGGATCTATCCCAACTCAGCTAGGAACAGACAACACAAAGGACATGCACAACTTCCAATGGAGTAGTCCACTTGGATGCGACAGTCACATCATACAAGGTAAGATAACACGTACAACACTGACGAATCAGTCCGAGACGAGTGTGATGGTTGTTAGAGAAAGGTTCAAGTGAAACGTTTGTCTGATGTCCAGCAAAGCAATCGACACAGATGGTGACAACATTAACAACAAGATTCATATAATTGCATGTGAATTAGTTCATACACAAGTACGTAAGTTAAAAAAGCATATCATAAAAGCAACCAGAGCAATCCAACTACAATAACAACATATGCATGAAAATGTGTTGGCTCTTATTATATAAATAAGTGTAAGTCACAATCATACAATACATCCATGTAAACTTGCTAGCCCCAACAGTGGAATGTTACAACCAAATCCGCCTATTCCTCCAAAGAGATGTACTAGTGTCGAGTAGTGGAGAAGCCAAAGTGCGTTACAATATTGTCCAAGCCTTCTTCAAAATAGTCTTAGTAGAAGCTTCGCCGACCAAAAACCTATACAATGAGTTATGAGGGACTATTTAAAGAAAAGGGTGGGGTGACCCTTGACATTCTCCTTTGTGACCATTCAACTACCCTCATGACTCTTCACCTACTCTATGACTGTTACATCCACTATTGACACTTGACCTACACTTGACATGACTCAACATTACAATGCACATGTACTCATGTGAGACAACATGGCTTGAGAAAGCCTTGCAAGACATCAGTGACACTCGGTCCGCTGTGGTGAGACCAACTCTTTGACATGATTGTGATGGTTAAGGAGGTGAGTTGACGCCAATCTTGGTCATCCGTGATGGTGTGCATGCACCTCATGGTGACATCTTGTTGAAGTAAACTCTTACCTCTATTGCAACCGGTGCATTGGTTCGACCCCTTCCAACTCATCTGCTAACATGCGCATGGTCTTCTTGGGTACGACTGAACCGAAAACACACTGATGCATAGTGTCCGTGCTAATCTTCAAGGGTGTGCTGGTGGTCATGCACATCAACTTTCTGAAGTACATGTTTAGCTCTAGTTGGACTTGCTTCTTGTCTTCGCCTTGATGAGTGTGCTGAATGGGTTGGGTTGCATGCGTGCGCACAAAGACATGCATGTTGTTGAATCCCTTGCATGCGATCAACAACGCTGCTCACCATGTCTGCTCCGTGTTAGTTGTTGGGATGGATCTTTAACTTGTACGGGCGTAGTTTCATCCGTGAGTGCATGTTGCACCCACTGTTGGTCCTAATCTTGCTGCAACTCATTCGTCAATCTGTGTAGCTTCATGTTCTTGCTTGAGTTATTTCTTCGGCACATGCAACTCCTTCTTCATTCCATTCTCTGTATTCACGCAACCTTCATGTCATGTCGTCACCTCATAGCCTGAGTCTCCAAAGTTGTCGTCATTATCAGTGGATCTACTTGATCTTGCAATTTTGTTCTACCTCGGTGTTGTCAACAACCTTCCTCTTGCATTCGCTTCGTTCGCTGCATTTGGTATGCTGCCTTTAGTTGTTGTTCATGATGTTGCTTGTTGTGATGTTGCTGCTTGATGTCCTTGTCTATGAACAACTTGATGTCTTGGTGAGTAGGCAAGCTCATAAACACTTGATCGACTGCATCCCCAAGCGTGATCTAAACAATGTCTTCATCTCTGCTCTCCTGGAAACCATTGTACCTATACTGCTGAGAGGTAGATGAACACCTGCAATACCTGGAGACATGGAAACACTCATAGCAAGCAATCTGTCAATTGAAAACCAAAATGAACATGAGAACTGACTTGCAACATACCTGGGTAAATGATCATGAAGGTTGCGCAATTTCGACTGGGAGGTCTGGAGACTGACTACCAAGACTGCTCAAGGCACAGTCTGGACCATTGGGAGACAACTGTTGGAACTGTGCAATGCATAGTCTAGTCTAGTTGTTGACTGCTGGGATTGTGCAATGCGTAATTCCAGCTGGGAAGGACTGCTAGCCCAAGCACAGATTTACGCAATTTCTTGGGCCAAGTAGCCACTATCCTCCAAAAATGTGGAAAACAGTTCTGGAGGCCAGTGCTGGGTAGGAATGCATAAATCTAGAGAGCAAGGTTTGCCTTCCTTCCCCATATTGCGCAATGCAGCCTTGGTGAAGGTAGAGATCGGGCCCGACTTGACGACGGGCAAGTGAAAGTAACTAAGACAGTAAATGCATAGTGACACTAAGTGATAGCACAAGTGATTGACAGTGCATGCAAAACATGAATGAAAGATTCAACAAACAAATTAACATGCATGTGGGTGAGGAAGTTTTCCAGTTGGGCGAACATCCGTGCAAAACAGTTTCATGCATGCGACAACAGTGGGATAGCAACGAAAACTAAAACAAAGCTAGGACAAGCTAGTATATATGTAAACAATAAAAAATGTTCAAAGAAATCACGCAAATAGTACTCCCACAAGCGAAAACACAAAAAGCGACAGAAATGCAACATAAGGCATGGGAAGCAGGCTTACCACAAAACAATTGAGTTGAATGTGCCGACTGCTCCTAGATGTGGGATGTCAGAGCTAAAAGTTTGATGTGAGGAATGAGCTCTGCAATGTCCAGTTGATGAGTTTTTATAACATCGAGGTTGTGACACGCATGCCACGAATCTAGGGGAAGCGACACTTGGTGGGAGGTTTCGGAATTGCTCCTTGCATGTAAACTCCAACTACTAAACATAGATCCTTGAAACAAGGGGTTCCTTTGCATGCTGCCTTGGGAGAAGTAGCCCATGCATGCAAGACTATTTTTCTCAGTCCCATAGGGAACTGGTCAACTCAGCTGCACATGCAAGAGACTTCTTAACTGTTGGAGAAAAATGCACATTTCTGGCTGGGAGTTGGGCTAGCTGCCCAAGAGATTTGCACAATTTCTGGGAAGAGCAACTGACTTCTACCCAAATTTGCACAAATTCTGGGCTAAACAGCCCACTACTGGGAAAATTTGCGTAAATCCTGCTAGGAGGGTTGGTTGGCAGGATTGCGCAATCCTGGAGCCCAATAGGTTGTCAGAGAGGATTTTGCAATTTATGGAGGCAAGGCTGGCTTCCCTCCAGAAATGCACAATTTTTAAGGGGAAGCTTCTCAGCCTGCAACTGGACCAAGTCCAGGTGAGCAGCATGTGAGGGGGATGGATCAACTATGATCGACAGGCTACCTTTGTGCGAGGAAAACACTTGAAGCTTGAGTACTTGACGAAGCAATACAAAGTGTTGTGTAAGGTTGGTAGGGAGGCTCCAAAACAGGCTAAGGAAAAATTTTGGAGGGTGGTTGTAGCCACTACAACACTTGGCGACACATGGGTAGAACTCCATCTCTTTGAATGGACCTTGTTCTTGAAAAGAAAGTCTAACACCTCCGAAAGTGTTGTTCAACTCTCAGCTCATCTTGGCTTCACACTACCTCAATTGTAAGATGTAGAATCCGCCAGACTCTTGGTTGATTTCCACACATTCCAAGCCAAGGCAACACAGTTGTTTCAATTGGGGTTGAGGGGTATATGGTGCACAAGTAGTATAGTTGTTAGAGTCTTAGTTTCATCTCTGATGTTGCTCCACTACCAGCAGGCCTGGACAGTACCCCGGTGGAGTCACATAGGAACACAAGCATGGCTCCATTGCCAGCGAGCTTGGTCAATACCCCAGCGGAGTTACTTGCATCACCTCCTTGTGCAAGAAGCCTTTCTCTTCTTTTGCCTTATTCATTTTTCATTTTTCATTTTTGACTTTTCATATTTTTTTTCATTTTTCACTGTGCATATCACTTATTCATTTCAGAGGTAGAATAGGGATCCCGACTTATTGAGAGCATAAGAGGTTGTTCCAGCAGAGAGGTAGTTTATTGTATCTCTAACATGCCTGTTAAGGTTTTCCCGCTTACCTTACTCTACTTGATTGAGCTGACAAGGGTTAACCCAAAAACAATCGACTAGAGAAGGTGACACTAGTTAGTGCGCAAGCGTCGTGTTTACACCAAGGTTCACTTCGAACAATATGTATTTTCCTTCGATGTATCATGGACTAAAGTAACAAGCTCATCATATAGAGGTAAGATGATAGATAACCAAGTAGTGATAGTTGTACAAGCCCTCTTGTACTTTACCCAGTTCGTTTCAAGAGTCATAGATGGTTTCATGCAAAACTAACCTATAAAGGAAACAAGTAAACAAACTAATAGTCAACAAAAAAAAGCAAGAGAAGAAGCAAAAATGAAAGCGAGGCAAGTAAATAAACAAGCAAACAAAGCACGTAAACAAACAAGCATGCAAGCAAACAACTGAAAGCAAACACTACTCCTACTCCTATCCTAACGGTACATGGGCCTGATCACGTGAAGTGATACTTCCAATGCAGCCATTGACACATTAGTAGACCCATGTTGGTGAAGGCTTGGTCTGTGAGCAACCCATTTGTGCGAACTAGAAAGGAAGAAAGATATAACAATGAAGACAACCACACTTTGTGATTCAAAGTTCCCATGGGACATAAGTGAGTGCATGTGCATGACGAGTAGTCCACGAACTTATAATGGTGTTGTGTGACACTACGTGCAAATTTGAAGCATAAGCACACTCTTGACTGTGACATGCAAGCAAACGAAAGAAACAAAGATAACTTGCATCGCGCACGAGTGCTTGCAATGTAAGATCCCTCCAATGCATGAGCAATGGGATCGTGTAGTTCGAGTGGAGGAAGTAAAATATGAGTGTTAGATTGTTCTTGAGTGCATATAGATGAGCGATGAGGAGCCTTGAGTGTTTGAACAATTTCCTGATCGGAAGCGAAACCAACCTTAGGACAGCGATGGCCTGACATAACTATCAGCTCGAGATGAAGTGCCTTGACGGTCTGTGGGGTTTCAACTTCGTTGACAGATGGATCTTCATAGACCAGTGGCTTAGATGGATTAACAATGAGTGAATCAACATCGTGATCGGATGATGAGGTGAAGAGATCACAACAACCAAGATCAGAAAATTCAGGATGTTGGTCGGCATCCTCATGGTTCGATGAATCACATAGAGGGGTAGATGAGGAGAAAGGATGTTCACCCTCTGTATTTTCAGAAAAGGCACATGAAAGATCAAGTGGACTTCCAATGAATGATTGGTCCTCTTTGTTATTGGATGATGGGCTAACATACGATGTATCCTGTGAAAGATCAACAATGGGTGCATCCGTGGATGAAGACACACATGTGAAATCATGGATGGTAGGTTCACCAATGATGTTAGGAAAGAACAGAGGGGGATCCGACAGAAGGGAGTCATCCTTCGCCGAGTGTTGATGCTCAAGCTCCCACTCATACTCTTCATGAATGACAACGCATGTTGGTTGTGCAACACCAACTCCGTCAGTGGGTTGTTCCTCGTTCACAACAAGTGAAGAGTCCAAAATGGATGAACACAAGACAACATCATATAGAGGAACAACTGAGTGTGAAGACGGAGGTTGAAGAAAGGAATGGATAGGAGAACTCGAAGGAATCACAACCAAATCTACGCGAAAATCAAGTGGAGTGATGTTGGGAGAGTGTGAAGGATGAACAAGTGTGTGAGCATGATCCTCAACATTACTGGGCAGTGGTGGAGCTGTTGAATGAGAGGGAGGCAGATAGTCAGTTGAGACAATGCCCGCTCCCACATGAGATTGCGCAGTCCCATCAATGAAGAATGTTGAGCGAGGCTTGATATCAAGCTTCCTCTTGGGACGGGCATATTTCTTAAGGAAATACTTGAACCAGTTCAAAAGATAAGAAAATTTTATCTAGCTCTTTGGAGCTTCAAACTGCAAGTCACAGAAGTGCTGCAAAAAATCAATAATGGATTCATACGGAGCCCTCCGTTGCTGTAATGGTTTCTGATCAAGATAGTCTGGATCAAAATGATAGAACACATCTTCAATGAGATCATAGAAGTTTTCAAGTGAGTGCATGGTGTCAGCCAGTAGGCTGAGCACCCAACAAAATGGAGATTACGAAGTGTGTATGCAAGCAGAAAACCAACGTGTTCATCAAAAAACTCATCTTCCTCATAAATCATGAAAAACGGAGATTCACAAAGTGTGTATGCAAGCAGAAAACCAGCTTGTTCATCAAAAAACTCATCTTCCTCATAAATCAGGAAAATAAATTTATATAAGTGCTCAGTCCAGGCCACCTCGCCTTCACCATCATATGTGTGAGTGGACAAGAGATCGAAAAGCTTCCCCGAGATAGAGACATCTTCACGATTCGAAAAGGACCTCAGGGGAAGAAGAGTGCAAGACTCCATGAAAGACATGCAAAGGTTCAAAACTGGATGCTAGGACATATCTTGTCATCAGGCCCTCCTTCTAGTGCCAGAAATGTTGACGGTGTTGGACCCGCCAACATGTCAAGGGAATCTCCCCAGTAAGAAGTCCCAATTAGACCTCAGACCCTTTGGTGTAGGAGTCTCAGTAGTGGGTTGTAAGGTAATGCCTTGACCACGATGTCGTACAGAGGCAAGTAAGATAACTCTATCATTAGCAAGGGTGTGACTGATGCAGTGAGTCAAGAAAGGTGTATGAGAGGTTCTAACACTTTGAAAGGGGGGGGAGGTGAAGGTAAGTTCCAGGTTGAAAGGGATCAATCCCAACTTGTTTAGGAACATACAACACAAAGGACATGCACAACTTTCGGCGGAGCAGTCCACTCAGATGTGGCAGTCACATCATACAAGGTAAGATAACATGTACAACACTCACGGATCAGTCTGATATGAGTGTGACAGTTGTTATAGCAAGGTTCAAGTGAAAGGTCTATCTTATGTCTGATAGAGCAGTTGACACGGGTGGTGACAACATTAACAACATATGCAACACATTAACAACAAGATTCATGTAATTGCATGTGAATCAGTTCATACACAAGTACATAAGTTAAACAACACATATCATTAAAGAAACTGGAGTAGTCCAACTACAATAACAACATATGCATGAAAATGTGTTGGCTCTTATTATATAAAGAAGTGTAAGTCACAATCATATAATACATCCATGTAAACTTGCTAGCCCCAATAGTGGAATGTTACAGCCACATCCGCCTGCTCCTCCAAAGAGATGTACTAGCTATGTGCAATGGAGAAGCCAAGGCACGTTACAACATTGTCCAAACCTTCTTCAAAATAGTCTTAGTAGAAGCTTAGCTGACCAAAAGCCTATACAATGAGTTATGAGGGAATATTTATAGCAAAGGGTGGGGTGACCACTGACATTCCCCTTTGTGACCATTCAACTACCCTCATGACTCTTCACCTACTCTATGACTGTTACATATCCTATTGACACTTGACCTACACTTGACATGACTCAACATTACAATGCACATTTACTCATGTGAGACAACATGGCTTGAGCAAGCGTTGCAAGACATCACTAACACTCGGTTCGTTGTGGTGAGACCAACTCTTTGACATGCTTGTGATGGTGAAGGTGGTGAGCTGATGCCAAGCTTGGTCATCCGTGATGGTGTGCATGCACCTCATGGTGACATCTTGTTGAAGCGGACTCTTTCCTCCATTGCAACCAGTGCATTGGTTCGACCCCTTCATCCAACTCGTCTGCTAACATGCGCATGGTCTTCTTGGGTATGATTGAACTGGTAACACACTGATGCATAATGTCTGTGCCGATATTCAAGGGTGTGCTATTGGTCATGCGCATCAACTTATCGATGTACATGTTCAGCTCCAGTTGGACTTGCTTGTTGTCTTCGCCTTGGTGAGTGTGTTGAATGGGTTGGGTTGCATGCGTGTGCACAAAGACATGCATGTTGTTGAATCCCTTGCATGTGATCAACAACACTGTTCACCATGTCTGCTCCATGTTAGTTGTTGGGATGGATGTTTAACTTGTACGGGCGCAGTTTCATCTGTGAGTGCATGGCCCACTGCTATTCCTGATCCTGCTACAACTCATTCATCTTTCTGTGCAGCTTCATGTTCTTCCTTGAGTTGCTACGTCAGCACATGCAACTCCTTCTTCAATCCATTCTCTATATTCATGTGACCTTCATGTCGCGTCGTCACCTCATAGCCTGAGTCTCCAAAGTTTCCTTCATTATTAGTGGATCTTCTTGATCTTACAACTTTGTTCCGCCTTTGTGTTTTCAACAACCTTCCTCTTGCATTCGTTGCATTCGTTGTGTTCGTTGCATTCACTGTGTTGGTTGTATTCGGTATGCTACCTTCAGTTGCTATTCATGATGTTGTTGCTTGATGTCCTTGTCTACAAACAACTTGATGTCTTCGTGAGTAGGCAAGCTCATAGACACTTGATTGACTGCATCCCCAAGCATGCTTTGAATGGTGTCTTTGTTTCTGCTCTCCTGGAAACCATTATACCTGTACTGTTGAGAGGCAGATGAGCACTTGCGATACCTAGAGACATGGCTACATTCATAGCAAGCAATCTGTCAGTCAAAAACCAAAATGAACATGAGAATTGACTTGCAACATACTTGGGTAAATGATCATGAAGGTTGCACAATTTCGGCTAGGAGGGCGGGAGACCGAATACCAAGACTGCTCAAGGCATAGTCCCGGCCACTGGGAGACTGGTTGACTGTTGGGATTGCACAATGCACAGTACAATCTGGATGCTGGCTGTCGGGATTGCGCAATGCGTAATTATAGTTGGGAAGTACTGCTAGCCTAGGGACAAATTTGTGCAATTTCTTGGGCCAAGCAGCCAATTTCCTCTAAAAATGCGTAAATTATTCCTGGAGGCCGATGCGTCCTAACATCGAGGTTGTGACGTGCATGCCACAAATCTAGGGGAAGTAACACTTGGTGGGAGGTTTCAGAATTGCTCCTTGCATGTAACCTCCAACTGCTAAACATAGATCCCTGAAACAAGGGATGCCTTTACATGCTGCCTTGGGAGAAGCAACCCATGCATGCAAGACTTTTTTTCTCAGTCCCAGAGGGAACCAGTCAGCTCAGTTGCACATGCAAGAGACTGCTTAACTGTTGGAGAAAAATGTGCATTTTTGGATGGGAGCTAGGTTGGCTGCCCAGGAGATTTGCACAATTTCTGGACAGAGCAGCTGACTGCTGCCCAGATTTGCACAAACCTGGGCTGAACAACCTGCTGCTGGGAAAATTTGCGCAAATCTTGTGGGGAGGGTTGGCTAGCAGGATTGCGTAATCCTGGAGTCCAGCAGGCTGTCAGAGAGGATTGCAATTTCTGGAGGGAAGGCTGGTTGCCCTCCAGAAATGTGCAATTTTCAAGGGGAAGCTGCTCAACCTGTAGCTGGACCAAGTCCGGGTGAGCAGCCTGTGAGGGGGATGGATCAACTGTGATCGATAGGTTGCCTTTGTGCAAGGAAAACACTTTAAGCTTGAGTACTTGACGAAGCAAGACAAAGTGTTGTGTAAGGTTGGTAGGGAGGCTCCAAAACAGGCTAAGGTAAAATTTTGGAGGGTTGTTGTAGCCGCTACAACAGAGTCCTTGATCCGACCTTTAGGGATCTTCCCCCTTTTTTGGATCCCTAACTACCTCTTCTTCCCTATAAATACATTCCCTTATATCCTCAAATGGTTGACCAGATTAGATTGGTCATGTTGTTGCTAAATTGTGCCTAATTTCTGCCAATTTGTGAAGGAGAAAGGAGAGCTTGAAAAATCTTGGCTTGGACTTGGAAACTCATCTCGAAGGAGGCTTCCAACATCAAGGCAATGGTTGTATGCTTCCCTCTTGTGTTTATTATTAATATATTGCATGTTTACTTTCCATAAGCGTGTAAATGATTACTTGCTTAGTATGATGCTCCTTGCTTTGTAATATGGTTTACATTAGAATGCATATATTTTTCATTTTTTTGTCTTTGTTTGATCTCTCTTGCATGTATTAGTTCGCAATAGAATAGCGAGGATCGAGCTTGGAAGTGAGGAGATCGAGATCGACATCAAAAAGCGATCGCATAGGAGTGAGGTAGGCTATCTTTCCTATCTCATGTCATTATGATTTAAACTAGGAGAGTTTTGCATGTATTTGTTTCGGTTGTTACTAGATCCACTCATTGGACTAGAGTGATCGCTTATATCTGTAGAAGGGATTGCCTAGATAACAAATTGGTGACTCCACTGGGGAAGCCTACACCTTTTTCATCCTCCCTTCGTTTTTTTCCTTCTTATTAAGTTTGGCCAACTATTGAAAGACCCTATCTTTGGATTGATTTTCAGTCTGTACTTTGAATTGTTGGTGTCTTAGGGTATCATGTATAGGTTTCTTCCTGAGTCTTTCTTGTTTTTCCTAAAATTTCCTCGCTTAACACGTGTTTTATCAGTCACAGTCATGCCAACAGTGTCGTTTTTCCCTATACAGGTGCGCTGAAAACCCTGTCTTCCATTGTTTACCGCGCTGAAGACCAGCATGGGTTTTCCTATGAAAAGTAGTGCTGCCAACACAAGTTTTGCTATGAAAAGTAGTGCTTATGACCCTGTCAACACATTTTTTGCCATATAAAGTAGCGCTGGTCCTTGAATGTGATAATTTTAAGGTTCTCTACTGAAAATTCTAGCGTGTCCTGGTCTCTAAGGTCTCTTCTCATGCTTTATCTGCATCAATCTTTTGATTGAGTTTTTTCAAGTTTTGAGTCGATTGAGATCTTTGTTTACTACTTGTGTGCTTGAGAATTATTGATTGTTCTATTAATTAAACAATGATTTATCTTTTGCATTTATTAAAGGAATCGATTTTGCATTGAATTAATTTTCATTTCAAAAAAATTACTTTTCGTTAAAATTGCATTAGATCACTTGCATGAAAAGTTATTTTTTGGAATTAATTATTGGAAATTAAATGGTGCATTAGTTGCATTAAATCATTTAAATAAAAAAGAAAAGCATAATTCATATAAGTGCATCTTAGGAAAAGCAAAAATAGTTTTTACTTTTTGGCATTGCATTTGGAAAATGAAAGTGAAAGATCCTGTTAGGAAAGCTTTGTTTGCTACATTCTTCATTGTTGCATCATTATTTGAATCTCTTCCCTTACTAGATTAGCTTTCATCGAAATGAAAGAATCATTTTCTCATGATATTTGCATCATAGGAGTTCAGGTGACATTGTTTTGAGCTTTAAAACTGAAACTTAATTGAAGATAAACTTAAAAATTACCTCAATTAACCTAAGAAGAATTTGGAACTTAACGCAAACATTTAGAGGTCTAGGCTAGAGATGTGTTCCGGCGTCGTTAAAAGTAGGAGTTGTCATTATTTTCTAGTGTTGTATCCTGAGGGTGAAATCTCGTTCCACATACGGAGGTGTATAGGATTGTTCTTGAGTACTTTCAGGTATATCAGAGGCACTCCATGCCTAGTAAGTATATGGGAATTCTCTCATCGAACGGTTACACATTAGACAACACTACTACATATTGTCGTGTATATATTGGGAGGCCCCTATAGGTTTCTATCCATCCATTAGTAACCAATTCAGTCACCTTGTAAATGTGATACACCAAACACAACATTCGGGGAGATTGCCTGCCCGTACTTCTTAGTTCGCCAAGAGGTATTATGCAGTTCACGGACACTTGGTAAACCATTTTTCCTAGCTTACCCATTTTTTGATTTTGTAAAATCAATTAATTGACCGTGGAAAAAATCCTTCCGGTGGAAATACTCCTTAGTAAATCTTAGGTAGAGACTAATGGCAACATTTCCTGAGTCCACCAATCAATGAAACTCGTTTGATGGGAAATCTTGGTCCTTTTCCTTCTTTTGGAAACATTGGTGCTCCTTATATGGAAACGTTGTTCCTTCCTGGGTTCACCATTAGTTTTCCAGTTTGGTTATTTTCGACCCCTATGGTTCTAAATGTCCAAACTACTCCTCAACTAGCCTCTCCCCCACCTGAACAATAACAAGCTCCGGTTGAGCCTAAAGTTGACTCTTTTCCTATTCGGTCTTCTTCCTCTTCGTCTGGTGAAAGCCTGCAAGTCAGTAATGAGGTAGATAAGAAGAATAAAAGTAAGATTAAGAAGAAGAAAAATAAGCAAGGGGCCAACCAAGCAGCCATTGCTACAAATGCAACTGATGTAGAAAAATCTTTCAATTAGCCCTAGAAAGTGAAATTCCCTTGCATGTTATGTAAGGGCGACCACCTTCTTAGAGATTGTCCAAGTATACCTAAGGTATTAGAAGTGTGCTCCATAGGTTCACATCAACATTTATCATTAGCCTTTGGATATCATGTTGGTGATAAACCTTCAAATAGCGATAGTAAAACCCATGGGAAAAAGGGAAAGGTCAAATTTCCACTTCACAACCTTGTCTTCTGACTGGTTATCGGAAGCTTTCCCCTGATCCTCCACTAGTTGATCAAGTTATTAATCAGAGTCCATCCCTAATCAATCCCACTCTCTTTGAAAGTAAATCCCATGAGTCCGTTCCTGTCTAACCATTGGTTGAGAAAATGGTCGACTCGATTCGACCTTTAGTTGATCATATGTATCATGTAGAGAGTGAAGTTCGTACCACTCAAGTTATTCTGGTTTCTTTAGATTCTAAAGAATTAGGGGGCAATCCTCTTGTTCCCATGGTACAGGGGGGCAATCCTCCTATTCCCATGATACAGGGGGGTGTTCCTCACGTTCTCGTAATGCAAGAGGGTAGCCTTCACATTCCGATGACACCCTCCCCAAGTAGTTTATTAAGTTCTTTGATTGGAGTTAACTGGCAGATATCGTCTTCCTTCCTATGTGCCCTTTCAGATCACGATACATGCTTATAATATACCTGTACGTCAAAGAATCATAGATGAAAGCACATCTGTTAGTATTCTATCTTCAACTACTTGACAAGCTTTAGGTTCTCTGCAACTTGTGCTTGTTACCTAGAACCTGTTAGCTTTTAACACAGGAACCAATTTGCCTATTACTTTGGGAGGAAAATTCATCTATTTCGATGTGATGGTTGTCCGAAGCCCTTTGGATTTTAATTTGTTCCTCGGTCGTGACTATGTTTATGTCATGGGATCTCTTGTCTCTTCTCTCCTTCGGGTCATATGTTTCCCGCATGAAGGAATAATTGTGGCCATCGATCAACTTTCATTCATTGGTCCTAATTTGACTCCCAATCAACCATCTTCCCTAAATGGTCCTTTATTTCAAGTGGTATCACCCCTGCCACAAGTTAATTATGTGGCTACCTATTCCGTGCCCGCGTCTACTAATGATATAGTCAGTGATATAGTGCATCATGTACTGGGGGCATTGGAACCTGATATTTCCATTAGATCCCTTGACAGGTATCCCTTCTAGAGTGTTGTTCTCCCATTTGATGAAAACCTCTTGGAAGCCATGGCCTCTTATAGTCCATGATCAAGGTCACGAGGATAGTTCTTTTACTATGTCAACCTCATTAAAAAATGAAATAGGTTCCCATGAGGATAGTTATTTTACTATGTCAACCTTGTTAAAAGCTTAAATAGTTCCCCATGAGGATAATTCTTTTACTATGTCAACCTCGTAAAAAAATGAAATAGGTCCCTATGAGCATGGTTCTTTTACTTGTGTCAAGCTCATTAAAAAATGAAACAAGGTGTCATGAGCATGGTTCTTTTCCTGTGTCAAGCTCAGTAAAAAAAAAAATGAAACAAGGTGTCATGAGCATGGTTCTTTTCCTGTGTCAAGCTCAGTAAAAAAAAAAATGAAACAAGGTGTCATGAGCATGGTTCTTTTCTTGGGTCAAGCTTGTTAAAAATGAAATAAATCCCCTTCCAATTTGAGTCTTTGATTAGATCTCGTAAAAACCCAGTCAAGTCTTTCACTTGATCTCGTAGGTGAACCTTCATTACATCCATCTGTTAGTAACCAGTAGTCTACTTCGGTGAATGAAATGAAGCTTGGGGGACATGTACCTCGAATTGAGTCATTATGCTAGGGGCATGCAAACTCATCTCAAGCATAGTTTATCTTTGTTTCAAGCTTGTTTAAAAATTAAAACAAACCTAAGCATAACTTGTTTCCATTTCAAGCTTGTGTAAAAATGAAACCAAATCCAAGCATAGTTTTTTTCTCATGTTTCAAGCTCGTGAAAAAATGAAACCATATTCAAGTATCCTCACACATAGTTTCTCATGTTTCAATCTTGTGTAAAAATGAAACCATTCCCACTTTACCTCTCGTGATTTCCATTTTTTATCAGTCTGTTTTTGCTAGACGAGCCTTGGTTTTTTCATTCCATCATCACCATCTCTTTGGTCGATCATACCCTTTCATTTGGTTGTTTTACCCTTGCCTGTGGAACATTTGTGATGAGTGGTCTTATTAGCCAACCTCTTGACCTTTACAAGTTTTGAGCAATTCCATCATAACTGAAACCAGTTGTTATCCTTTTATACCACTTGTTCCTCTAGGTGGAGTCATATTTCAACTCTTTTCGCAGTCCAAAAATATGAAAAGATTGTCAAGTACTTGTCGTTTCAAACTCATTAAAGTAAATGAAATGACGCCTACTCAATATAATTTTAACCCATTTTTGGACTAAGATAGGCTATTGTATGAAAAAGGAATACCTTTGTCACATGTGGCTAAGAGGTTCTCTTGAAAAAAAAAATCTTCCTTTTCGGATTCGAGAGATTATATACGAAAAGGGACCTCTGGAGTTTCATTTTTTCCTATTTTTCAGACTCTCTAAACATGAAAAAGATGTTGAGTTACCCTTTATTGGACTTATAAAACTTAAACGACGTAGGGCTTATCACCATGACGTGACTGAGCTACTCCTTCCTAGGGCTCATTAAACTTACTAGGATGGATTCATCTGAAGGATGAACTTATAAGACAAGCATATGGTATCCTCTTCAAGTTTGTGATTAAAAATAAAGAGGTACTCGTTAGAAATAGCGGGGGGGAAATGGAAGTAAATGTGTCTTGTATTTTGTATGAAAGGCAACATGTCACTCTTGAACATGACACTCATTTACATTTCGTGTCAAGTTGGGGATATCCTCACTTAGTCACTTTCTTTCTTGGGTTTAGAAAATCCATTTTCCTCTCATTTGATTGTTACTTATCGTCATCATGACCATTGATCCCATTTTGAGTCAAATGCTTCCAAACTCTAGATTCATGTCACCAATATGTTCAAGAGAAGTCCTAGTTGCGGTTCAAACCACTTATACCCTATTTGAATTCTGTGCAATAATACTGTATCGCTCTTGCTAACTCTGCAAAATCCTATGTTTCGTGTCGATGATATGGGAAACATTATGGTCCTCCTTCGACGGATCACTTCCTGTCGTCTTCAGCTCATTATCTAGGAAGATGATCTAGAAACTCCCTTTTAATAACTTAGAGCTTGCATGCCTCAATGGTAGGTTCTTCACATTCAACGATAGGTTCACATCACTGGCCTTCGATCAGATGATTCTACGAGTGTTCGACTTCATATTTCTTATTCACACTCGTGGATTGTGTTGTTGTACCTTGAGGGCCATTATCACTATTGGTGGTTTCTCTCATACCTGTTAACAATTTACATCATTGATTGGTAATCAGGTGGTTTCTATCATGTTTGACTCTGGCACGTTGATTCACATGGCTAGATTCATACTTTAGTTGGATCGAGATAGAGATGAAGACCTTGGATTTCATCTAATAAATCTAGGTTGTGTGGAGTTATTTAGTATTCATGATTGTATACATGATCCTTTATAGTCAAATGGTTGGGTCCATGTCGTGGATCCATACATATGATCCTTTCGAGTTGGATGATTGCGTCCATCTCATGGATCCATACACATGATCCTTTCTAGTGGATGGTTGCACCCATGTCGTAGATTCATGTATTGTTAAATGCATACTCAGAGATGTCATATATGTTGTATTATGTTTGATTTGCAGGTCTCCTACTCATAGTTCTCCAAAGTCCTTGCCTTGGCTTGTAAAGAACTTCAACCATCACTTCTTGTTCCAACTTCATGCTTATGGGGGCATTTGTTATACAATAATTTTTCGCATTCAACTTCGTACCTGAAGTGTCGTCCTTTGTTCCACTGTCGTCATAAATGTCATAAAGTGACGAAAGTTGTGTAAACTCATTTACCGTGAATTATATTCTCAACACATCCATGAAGAGATGGAGAACTAATGTCTTGAAGCAATTCTGTAAAAACTTGTGAAAAACCCTAGTTTGCAGGACTAGTGCTACTTTTAGTAGGAAAATCTGTGCTAGCAACCTTTTGTCTAACTAGTGACTATCACTGGTAGTGCAACTTTTGATAGGAAAATCCACGTTTGTCCTCTTTAGATAGTTTATCCAAAAATGGAGCAGAAGCTTCTCTTACTAGAAGCCTCGAGAGCGACGAGCTGGTAGTTGTTGGATGAGGATATGGTCAAGTTCTCCCATTTTAATTCCTTGATCCTACCTTTAGGAATCTCCCCCTTAATATGTGGACATTCTTCCCCCTTTTTTTGATCCCTAACTCCCTCTCCTTCCCTATAAATACATTCCCTTATACCCTCAAATGGCTGGTCAGACTAGATTGGTCATGCTGCTGCTAAATTGTGCCTAATTGCTGCCAATTTGTGAAGGAGAAAGGATATCTTGAAAAGTCTTGGCTTGGACTTGGAAACCCATCTCGAAGGAGGCTTCCAACATCAAGGTAGTGGTTGTATGCTTCCCTCTTGTGTTTATTATTAATACAATGCATGCTTAATTTCCATAAGCGTGTAAATGACTACTTGCTTAGTATGTTGCTCCTTGATCTGTCATATGGTTTACATTAGAATGCATATGCTATGTTTTTCCTTTGTTGTCTTTGTTTGATCTCTCTTGCAGGTATTTGTTCACAACAAAATAGCAAGGATTGAGCTTGTAAGTGAGGAGAACGAGATCAACATCAAAAAGCGACCGCATAGGAGTGAGGTAGGCCATCTTTCCTCTCTCATGTCATTCTGATTTAAACTAGGAGAGTTTTGCATGTATTTGTTTCAGTTGTTACTAGATCCACTCATTTGACTAGAGGGATCGCTTCTATCCATAGAATGGATTACCTAGATAACAAATTGGTGACTCCATTGGGGAAGCCTACACCCTTTTCATAATCCCTTCATTTTTTTCCTTCTCGTTAAGTTTAGCTAATCATCGAAAGAACCCGTCTTTGGATTGATTTTCAATCTATACTCTAAATTGCTAGTGTATTAGGGTATCAGGTCTAGAGTTTCTTCCTGAGTCTTTCTTATTTTTCCTAAAATTTCCTCGCTCAGCACATGTTTTATCAGTGACAATTGTGCTGACAGCATCGTTTTTCCCTGTACGGTTGCGTTGAAAACCCTGTCTTCCATTGTTTACGTGTGCTGAAGACCAGCACGGGTTTTGCTATGAAAAGTAGTGCTTCCAACATGAGTTCTTCTATGAAAAGTGGCATTGATGAACTTGTCAGCATGATTTTTTCTATATAAAGTGGTGTTGCTCCTTGAATGTGAGAATTTTTAGGGTCTCTACTGAAAACTCTAGTGTGTCTTGGTCTCTGAGGTCTCTTCTCTGTTTTATTTGCATCAATATTTGTATGTATGCTTATGATTTCTTTGTGGAATACAACAGATTATCTGTTGCTTGAAGTGGTAAACAATCGGATTTTGATTGAGTTTTTTCAAGTTTTGAGTCAATTGAGATCTTTGTTTACTACTTGTGTGCTTGAGAATTATTGATTGTTCGATTAATTAAACAATGATTTCTCTTTTGCATTGATTAAAGGAATCAATTTTGCATTGAATTAGTTTTCATTTCGAAAAAAAATACTTTTTGTTAAAATTGCATTAGATCACTTGCATGAAAAGTTATTTTTTGGAATTAATTATTGAAAATAGATCACATTTTTCAATAATTGAAAACTAAATGGTGCATTAGTTGCATAAAATCATTTAAAGCAAAAAGAAAAGCATAATTCATATAAGTGCATCTCTAGGAAAAGTGAAAATCATTTTTACTTTTTGGCATCGCATTTGGAAAGTGAAAGTGAAAGATCTAGTTAGGAAAGCTTTATTTGTTGCATTCTTCCTATTTGAATCTCTTCCCTTGCTAGATTAACTTTCATTAAAACGGAAAGAATCCTTTTCTCGTAATAGTTACACCATAGAAGTTCAAGTGACATCGTTTTGAGTCTTAAAACTGAAACTTAATTGAAGATAGACTTAAAATTTGCTCAATTAACCTAAGGTGCATTTGGAACTTAACACAAACATTTAGAGGTCTAGGCTAGAGATGTGTTCGGGCGTCGTTAAACGTAGGAGTTGTTGTTGTTTTCCAACATTGTATCCCAGGGGTGAAATCTCGTTCCATGTACAGAAGTGTATATGCCCGTTCTCAAGTACTTTTGGGTATATCGGAGGTGCTCCACCCATGGTAAGTATATGGGAACACTCTCATAAAACGATTATGCATTAGGCAACACTACTACAGACTGCACTCCCACGTACCATCGTGTATATATTACCATAAGTAACTGAGTTGGCCGCCTTGTAAATGTGATACACTGAACAAAACATTGGGGGAGTTTTCCTGCCCGTACTTCTTGGTTCGCCAGGAGGTATTCTGCAGTTCATAGATACTTGGTAAACCCTTATGATGGGAATTCCTTTCCACTTCCTTTACCTTTGTTCTTTTCCCCAAAAATCATGCATTTATGATGGGAATTTCAAAATTCTAATGCTTCCAAAATTCCTTCGAAATGGTGATAGACATGTTTTTCCTTGTGTTATTCTTCCTTTTTGCATGTGAACTTAACAAGGTTACTCTCAACTTGTAGGGAAATTAATGTGGTTTTATTATGGGAAATTCTTTGGGATATGTCACTTTGGCTATTTAATTATGATTTCTTATGTTCCCTTCACACTTGGGCTTAGTAATTACAGTTCATGGGTACAAGGCATCAAGTGAACACTGGCTATTATGAAATCAAAATAGGGAATATATTTTTTTACTTGTAAGTCAAAATTCTTTCATTTTATGTTGATTTGATTTTATGATATAAATTTTATAAATTTCTAGTATTTTCCAAAAACAATTTATTAAATAAAATTTCAAAAATTAAAGTCCTAAGGAGCATCTCAATTGGTAATCGAAGTAATGTGAAATTTGTGAAAATTGAGAGATCTATGGTTCAAATCCCCCCATATGTGATGACCTGGTTTACATAGAGGAAGACAAATGATCTGGATTTATGAAAGAACAAAATGAAATACAAATTTAAACATAACAAAAAGATACAATGAAAGAACAAAACTTCAATTAATTAATAACAAGTATTGAAAACAATTTACATGCAAAATGGAACAAGCTAGCTCGGGCGATGGTAGCTTATCTCTAAGAAGAGATGTGATGGCTACATGTCTTCTGAACTATGTTACAATGAGGCTCATAAGTCTTTTTATCATAAAGAAGAAGTGTGAAACCCTAACCCTAGGGGATGAAGTGCCAATGATTTTGGGCCCTGTTGTTGGACCACCAACTTCTCAGGGTTGTAACTTTGGCATATGGTCTTCGTTTGGCTATCATAATACCTTGTTTCAAAGATCCTATAAGAAGGCAAAAAATAATCTTTGTGGCAAGTTCCATCACTTTTCCGTTTTATCCTTTTTCCAAGAAAACGTCTTTTAAGACTTCAAAATGACTCCAGAAGTTTAGGACTTGAAAAACTACCAAAAATCGAAAGTTGTGCTAGAATTAGGGAAATTTAAAGAAAACAGTGTTGGGGTCCAAGTGGAATAGGCGGGTGGCCACTATTATCCACCTGGATCAACAAGACGTAGACCCCCAAAAGCGTACTAGTAGTTACGTGTTAGGTAGGTTGTTGGGTTCCCCTAGGATACAAAAAAAAATTGAAAAAAAAAAATGGGTGGCCACCATTATCCACCTAGATCAACAAGATGTAGACCCCCAAAATCTTACTAGTAGTTACGTGTCAGGTAGGTTGTTGGGTTCCCCTAGGATACAAAAAAACTTGAATAAAAAAAATAAAAAATAAAAAATAAATCATTCATCTCATTTTTTATTGCACTGAGAGGTACTCTAAAACCCAATATAGGGGGAGATGATGTGGAGGCGTAAATGTTTGTACACATTTAAATGTTAACTCAATTAATAATAAAAAGTAATAAAAATTAGTAATTAATAATAAAATTAATAAAATTCAATTTGTTATATTGTAATTTTGTTTTGCAGAGCAGCTTAGTCTCTTCAACTCAAGTTAAAAATTATGCTATGGGAACATTTGCATAAATAATTATAACTTACATTGGTCAATGCTAAATTAATAGTGGTCAAGGAAATGAGAAGTAAAGTGGATAGGTAAATTGTTTACTTCAGCAAAAGAACTTGTATAAATTTTGGTGGGTAGTAACCAATAGTAACTCTACAAATTTACAGTTTTACTCCTACATAAGTGTCAAGGAAAACATAAACAATGGAGGGAACTAAATCCTGGTAAGTATATCTATTTACATATTATTCCCATCCATTTTTTATGGAAAGACTTGCTTAAACTATGGTGCGAAGTAATTGATGGTAAATATGTCCTTTACCTAAGTAAATATGTCCTTCTTTTTTTTTTTTTTTTTTTTTTTTTTTTTTTTTTTATGGTTTTGATGCAAAACATAAGAATATAAAATCACACATGAATATTGCAACCATATCAGTAAATTATGGCATAAAATATGTAAGAAAATTATTCACATGGCATTATACTATGCAAAGGTCAATGGCGAGAGTCCTACCTTAATAGAGGCTAATAATGATTTTGTAACCATATTTAAATTTAATTAATAAAAAATTAATACTTACAAAAAACTTACAATATAACAATATTCTTAACCATGAATATTCACTCCCACTTTATCATAGATATTATTAACTGGTAAATAGCTTTTGTTACAATACCATTGACCAATACCATGACTTATCAATACCACATGCCCAAAAACCATAACTCATTATGCAATCAAAAATTAAAACGTAAAATATAATGTAAAATTTAAAACAAAGCCCTATTAATTTGATCATAAGAACTTGATCTCTCTATAATATAAAGTTGGCATACTATTCTTTTTTTAATAGGTTATTTCTTTTATATATTATTATTGTATAATAATCAATAAATATTTATTATTATACTTTCAATATATTCTAATAATAATCATCTCCATTATATGTATTTTTTTTCCAACTGTGGTTCACAGTCACTGAGTGGTCACTACATCCATGGGTAATAATCCAGGCAGATTCACCCAAAGGGATCTACCCACTGACTTATCTGGTCGGACCTAACCCCAAGGGTGTCGAGGAGATTTGACCCTGTGACCTCGCAATTAACAAGGTACTTAGCAACAGAAACTCAACCAATTGAGCTATCCCTTCGGGCTTCTCCATTATATGTATTATTATACTAGACATTACATATATTATTGATTACACACAATGACAATATTCGATCATATGGAGAGAGAGAGAGAGAGAGAGATGGATGGTGGAGAGAGGAAGAGAAGGAGGGAGATAGTGACAAAGTTGGAGGGTAGAGAGAGAGTGTGTGTGAGAGTGATGGGGGGAGAGACAGAGGGAGGTGAGAGAGAAAGGGACAGAGGCAGGAAAAGAGAGAGGACTTGAGAACAAGAAGGAGAGGGGGAGGGAGAGAGAGATGGAGTTAAAGGGGGAGAAATAGGGAAGGGAGAAGAAATACATAGAGAGAAAGGTGGAGAGGGAGAGGGGGAATGCCAAGGGTGATATGAAGAGAGAGTGGGGGGGAGAGGAGAGTGGGAGGGAAGAGAGAGAGAAGGAGAGAAGGGGAAGAGAGAGAGGGAGAGGAAGAGGGAGGGAGAGAGAGATAGATAGATATGGAGAGAGAGTGTGTATGTTTGGGGGTAACATAGAGATACAAAAGGAGAGACAAAGGGAGATAGAAATGTAGATGGAGGGGGGGGGAGGACGGGGGGAGAGAGATATATATGAAAGTGAATGGTGTGTGTTTGGGGTGGTGAGATAGAGAGACAAAGAAAGAAAATGGAGTGAAGATATCGAGTATAGATGGTGGAGAGAGAGAGAGAGAGAGAGAGAGAGAGAGAGAGAGATGGGCGAGAGAGGGAGGGAGGGAGAGAGAAGGAGAGGGTGGGGGAGATAGACACAAAGGTGGAGGGGAGAGAGAGAGAAGAAGAAGAAGAAGAAGAAGAAAGAGACGCACAAATACAAATATAGGCACTATACAATATTAAATCATATTGAACATTATTAACCATAGAGGAAGAGGAAGTGAGGCTTTTAAAAAAACGTAAAAGGAGTTCGATTTAGAAGGCAATAAATATTTTGGTTTTTCACTGAAATAGATGCATTGATTTCAATGCAGATGTTGATTTCTAATCCTATTTGATTTTTTGCACTAGTTGAATTGATTTCAGTGCAGATGTTGATTTCTAATCCTATTTGATTGCTTGCACTAGATGCATTGATTTCAATGTAGATGTTGATTTCTGATTTGATGTACATTAATTTCAAAGAAATTAGATTGATAGTGTTCATTGATTTTAGTGTAAGTACAAAAAAATTATTGACGACGTGCATTGATTTATGTGTTATAATAATTCAACCATAAATAAAATGGTTGAATTTTCATCTTAAATAAACTCTTCACTTACCTAAAATGTTTGCTTCTTGAAGTTGTAAAAAAAATGCAATTGACTACATTCTTATTATTCCCATTTTCCATCTTTCAACAGTGTTAATCACTTTGCATTCAAATGAAGTAATAGAAAACAACTAACACTTACTTGGGGTTTAACTCTCCATAAGTCACAATGATTGACATTGGAGAAAACTACTATTAATATTGGAGAGCAAGAGAGACAAGGTATGATGTTTACTACGATAGATATAGTTAAATATTTGAATGGTCTACAATTTCAACCACCATTTTTGTATGATTGATATGAAAAGATGAAAAAACTAACAAGTGTGACAATAAGAACAACAGGCGAAAATAGTTTGAGATTGATCATAATGAAGACTATTTGTAATTGACCACATTCTTATTATTCACATTTTTTATCATTCAACACTGTTACAATGTCTCTTTGCATTCACAAATTTTATTTCATCATTTTTTCATTCAAGTTATTAATAGTCTCTATCATCTCAACAAATTGAGGTAATTTAGAAAATTTTAAATTAAAATGACCAGATTAATCTTAGACATATTTAACCTATTTAAAATGATAAGAATAATTAGATGTTCAACAAATTTCCCATGGTTGCACACAACAGAAACCAACCTATATCCATCTTAACCCCAACTTTATCAAGCACCGAGAGGGATCAAATCTTTCGAGGTGCAAACCTTTTTTTTTAGTGCAAATATTTCCTCAAGTTTTGCACTCAAAAAAGAGGTTTGCGACTCAAAATATTAGATTTGTCTTGATGCTTAATAAATCCGGGGTTAAGATGAATCTAGGGTGATTGTAAAAATTTATATTGATAAAACATAAACCTTTAAAAGTGAAACTTTATCTTTAAAACATTAATAATTAAATAAAAATTCAAAATTATTCCAAGTGTCACCCAACAACTTTTACATATTATTATTAAGTTTTACTAAAAAATATTATTTTTTTTCTTAAATACCCAAATATATAAATTAATATTATAATTTGTTGACAGTCTGGAAATTTTTTCAACCAAGGGGGGCCTCTTTGATGTGAATCTCAATTAGGCCTCACACCGTTTGAAATGGAGGGCCCGTCGGCGGTGCTCAGCCCATTTCCATATGTTGTTGAGATTTGCCTTGGCTCTAACTGTCAGCGAGAAAGAGGAATGCAGATGTGCATTCGAAAAGAAAGTAAGTGTGTTTGGTGAGTGTTTGGTTGTTGTAAGTGTTACAAGGTTCTTCTACTGCAGAGGGAGAGAAAGAAATGAGCCTCTAAGATAGAGGTAATAGTACCACCCTAGTAGAGACAAACACAGCCAAGAAGGATGTGTCTAACATCCAACGGAATAGTCCACAAAAGATGCGGTGGTCATTACAACCAATCAATGAGAAACATCTACCGAGAATCCTACGGAATAGTCCACAAGGATGGGACAATGATAACAACCATTACAACACATTCTCAATATGATAAGTACTAAAATAATCGAAATAGTCCAACTACTGCAACACAAATGAAAGCAAACATGAACTACAAACATCCAAAGAATAGTCTTACAAATATTCATAATCGATGCATGAAGAACGTTTTAGCCATGAGGCTTCTAATATTACGTAAAAGTCCCAAGACACATGTATACAATGAACACCACTAGCTCCAATAGTGGAACGTTGTAGCCACTTCTTGGTCCCCAAAAGAACTAGCTTGTCTCTCTAATGCCTTGCGGGAGGAGCCAAGGTGAAAAGTCCCTTGCTCATACAATGAGGATGTATATATAACTAATGGGGAGGTGATGCTTCACCTTCCTTGTGACTCTTTGACTACCCTCATGATTGTTTGATTTCCCATGATTTTTCGACTTTACATGACTCTTCATATTTTGTACATGTCTTTTGGACTCCCACTTTACAATAAATTTCTCCAATATTTAATTAAATATTCCACAAAATGATGTGGCACATGATGCCTCATGACATGACATGACGTGACACTGATGACATGGCAATGCCAAGCCATTCTTTGCTATTGTTTTCTTTATGTCTTCTCGAAAAGATGGTGCATGTTCTTCTTCTTCCTTCTCCTTATGAGTTGAAGATGAGGAGTCTTCCATGTGATCATGATCTTTTATCTTCTATAATAATCTGGTGTTCCTTCGTCTTCTCGCCTGGTGATAATCTTATCTCTTCAGCTCCATATGTGCCCTTTAGCATGTCCTCCTTCTCCATCTCCTTCATCATCATCTTGTCATAACATGATAAAGTACCTGCATCTACAATCCACTCATGACAAGACGACATCAGTCTGATGTCTATGATGGTGGATATTGATAAATTGACTGAGTCAAAACCAGGTGATAGGCTAGGAAAGAGGCTCAACAACTACGCAATTGCACAACTCAGGCAGTCAAAGGTGAAGCTTGAGCCTTAAGACTGCACAATGCGTAGTTCAAGCTAGACTGAGGAAGAAAACTATGCAATCTGTAAACTTAGTGTGACAGGGTGAGGGGATGGGCACTAGATCAACTTATTGTGTAGTTCTGGAGGACAGAGGAGCCCAAGTGATTGCACAATTATGTAGTTCAAGAGCTTAGGGTTGAGTCTTGAGTCTTGAGACTACGAAATGCACATTATTGACTGGGTAGGAGAGAGAAATTGCACAATTTTGGGAGTCAGTGAGCCATGTTGAAGTGATTTTATACTGTTTTAGCCAACTGTGCATTTACGAGAGGAAAAGAAATCCTGGTGATTGTGCAATTGCACAGTTCAAGAACCTAGGGTTTGAGCTTGAGCTCAGAGATTGCATAGTGCGTAGTTGGGGCCAAGCTGGAGGGTTGAATTGCACAATTTTGGAGGCGAAGGCTTGGGCTTGAGCACTGAAACTACACAATGCACAGTCCTGGGAGGCAAGAACTGCATATTGCACAATGTCAAGAGACAAGGTTGCAACTTGAGGGCTGGGGCTGCACAATGTGTAGTTCAAGAAGGCCGGATGAGGCTAAGTTGTTGGGAATTTGCAGAAATTTGGGTAACTGTGGGATCAATGAAACTAATGTGAACAACGATAGGAATTAACTGTGATCACACACTTAGACATTTGACGACACATCATAGATCATCCGGAACAAATGAACACATAATTCCCTTAGTGCAACAACCTTTGCGACAACTTGCGGCAAGTGTGACACTAAAGATACACTTTGCGACAATGCTTAAAACTTTGGAAATGAGTGCGACGAATGTCTACATGGTAAGATCAACCCATTTTCACAAATATAACCTCTTGAAACCACCAAAACAAGCTTTTGTACATCGTGTGACACTTAACATGTGAAAAGATGACGATTACTACAATGCAAACAACACTTGTGATATGTGAACAACAATGAAAGTAACACATGTGAGAGCAAAAATAATATGAAAACGACACTAACTAGAGTAAAAGCAAGCGAAAGTGACAACCAAAAACATGAAAACAACACTCGCGAAAACAAAGGTGCGCGGAGGCGACAATTTACAAAACTCATCGAAATAGAAGTACAAACGCAGCTAGAAGTGAGAAACTATTGATGTCAATGCACACTGACTGTCGACATAGATTGGACATCGCATAGGCACAATTTTGATGGATAGTGCTATGCTCGTTCAAGCTTGCATAAAAGAATGTGCTCATGCACTTGTTGCGGACCGAGCATGTGTGAGCAAGTGACTTCGACACTTCCAATCCAAGACGAGAGCCCAAAAACATCATTAACCAAAAACTAACTACGGAACGACCTATTGCAAGATCCACAATAAACTCCAAAATTCGAGTGTACGCAAATTTTAGAAAGTGTTTACCATATCAACAACCTAATTTTATTCACTTTAAAACATTATTTTTTATTTAATACTTATTCACTTTATTAATTAATAAAAAAGTATCTACCTTCTATCTTATTTGTTTATTAATTTATTCAAACCAGTAAATTTACTCATAATCCATCACTTTAATTTAGAGGAAAAACTTCTCATTAAGAGCAAAAGACCGAGAAGCAGCAGCTTTTTAAGCAAAAGTTGCCCACATCTGCTTCGCATTTCAAGGAAAAACATTTAATAAAAAGCAATACCCAGCAGCAACAGTTTTTTAAGCAAAAGTTTCCCACGTCTGCTTCACAATTCAAGGAAAAACATTTAATAAAATCAATACCCGGGAACAAACGGTTTTTAAAGCAAAAGTTGCCCACATCTGCTTCACACAATTCGATCAAAAACATTTAAATACAGGGAAGGTAGGACCATTTTCTTGTTTTTAAGGCCTCCACCAAGGAAAAATTTGATATTATTTTGATATAATAAGAATGAGCAAACAAATTTTGCAGTGTGACGCCCATCCAACTTCAACGTTCTGTCGCTATCATATCCATATCGGTCTTCCTTCCACTTTACTATCTTCAGTCACACTTATCTCACATTATACCTGTTGGTTTGCCGCAGGTGTATAGAATTAGTGTTAGATGATGATGTTGGAGTGTTGGCAGAACTAGAAACAGCAAAATAAGACGTGCAGAGACTCAATGTTAGTGGAAGTTTATGTGACAGTTGTGCTTCTGCTGCTTGTAAAGTTGCAAACCACAGCTACATGGAACGAGAATAATGAAATTGATTGGAGAAATGAGCAAGCCAATGACAGAATCACTCACCTTCCTGGTCAGCCTTCATATGTGCACTTTGCTCAATATTCTGGCTATATAACTGTAGACAACAATGCCGGTAGAGCTCTTTTTTACTGGCTCGTTGAAGCTACAGAAAACCCATCTTCTAAGCCTCTAGTCCTATGGTTGAATGGAGGTATCCATGACCATCATTCCTTGTTATCATTATTATACTACTACTTGTCCAATTTTTTATTTTTTATTTTTTTAAACCAGGTGGTTGAGATGAATAACTGTTTCTGCAATGGTTGTCCTCTCCCAAAAGTTTATTTTGACTTGATTCGATTGTAGGTCCAGGATGCTCATCTGTGGCATATGGGGAAGCAGAAGAGCTTGGCCCTTTTCACATTAATTCTGATGGGAAAACTCTGCACCTGAATTCTTATTCGTGGAATAAATGTATGTCTTTTAGTTTCTATGAGCTTGGGATTTTCTTTATTTTCCATAAATTCCACCACATTCATTTTAAAGGAATAAATCTGTTCTCCATTTTGAATTGAACCCATTTATTTACCAGTGGAATAAAAAGGAGATTGCATTAAGTTTCTTTATATATTATTTGGTCACAGTTTTTATTTTGGGTTATCTTTATTTAGATTGCAAATTTGTAGAATATTTCAATTTATTTCTAGAGCAAGTTCTTTCTATTCCGTCAAATTTCAAAATATTTCCAAAATCTAGTCAACTAAACAAAATATTTCCAAAATCTGTTATGCTATAAAAAAAATATTAGACATTAACCTAGGAATGAAATAATTCCATATAAATGAAATAGTTTCCATTTTCTAAAATATTTCAATCAATTTTTTCTAGAATAAAGTTTTTCTGGTCCATCAAATTTCAAAATATTTCCAAATTCAAAATATTCCCAAAATCTACTATACCCAAAAAAATATTATTAAACATCAACCTAGGAATGAAATAATTCCATATAAATAAAATAGTTTCCATTTGATCAAACTGGAAGCTGACTCTGTACATTTTTATGCTGATTAAGTAAAGGACACTGACTTAGCCTGAAAGTTAGGCTGGACTCAAGGAGTGTTCATTGTAACACTTACTCGACAAGTGGATAATATATATTTCACATTGGCCGTATTGTTCTTTTCATTAAGAGTGAATTTACTTCTCCTGTGACTATGACTGAAGTGAAGCGTCAATTAGAAATGTTAGAAAATTTAAATCTAATAGTAGTATCCAGAAACCTTCACTAACAAGCCAAGTCAGGTTTGGCATGAATTCTTTTTTTATTTGCATGCATGCAGTGGCCAATATACTCTTCTTGGATGCCCCTGCCGGTGTTGGTTTTTCTTACACTAACACTTCTTCAGATATATCCCAGTCTGGAGATGGACGAACTGGTATGATGTGTGCTGCTAATACATTTTTCCTTAGTATTTTACATCAATATTTTCAAAATAAAAGGGTTAAAATAATTGTAACCTTGCAATTACAGCTGAAGATTCATACGTATTCTTGCTCAACTGGTTGGAAAGATTCCCTGGATATAAAAACAGAGAGTTTTACATTGCAGGAGAAAGCTATGGAGGTACGTTAAATTCCTTAATAATCCACTATATAAAGTCTCAATTGGATCATGTATTCAGTACTCAGTCATGGGTTTAAAACCCATATGGGGTATACAATTTTACTTTAAAAACTTCTAAGCATTTTATGGCCAGAAACAAAATCCGAAATTGCACTCAAACACAAACAAGTGACAGAGCTCTCAATGATATATTAATTAATTGCTTGTTCAGATTCTCTCTGTCTGCCTAATGAAATCAATTGAACCCATCCACCGGAGTCTAGAGCCAACAGAACTCTTCTCAAGCCTGTAAGTTGGCACTGGGCACTTGTATACTGGGTACAGCGAAACAGGGTGAGGTTGTACATGCCCTCCGACATTAGCAAAGGGGTTCCACGAGTATGCCTCGTATCATAGGAGACGTCCCCTATGCTTTTCCTTGCCAACTGGGGACATTGTGGCTTTACCAAAAAATGCTTCCGATTTTCAGCTCGTCTTTTTAGTGAAGCCCACGTACCTGACTAAAACATCTCACTCCTCCCAGATCCCTGAAAGCAAAGAAACAAAGAACACAGTGGGGCCATCCCTATTATCTCTCATGGGTGGCAAGGAGTTCCATGTGTATGCCCTCAATGATAAGGCAAACATTATACACTATGTACTCAACAGTTGAGTAATAATTCTATGTAGTTTGGGATAAATCTAGTTGGATTTGACATGGGCAAGTCTTGATAAATGGTTCTCTATCCCTTGCCTATAACAGAGAGTTGCCCATGCCAAATAAAAACATATGATTGTCCATCCCTCACCTATATCAGGGACTCGCCCAGGCCAAATAGAAACATTGTGTTGTCACCAAAAGGTGCTCTCCAATTTAAGCATCTTTTTAGTGAAGCCGTCCTTTCCCATTAAAAGATACCATCCTCCCCAGATCTCTCAAATCATGAAAGCCAAAAAACCATTGCTATGTCACCAAAAGCTGCTCTTCAATTTAAGCATCTTTTTAGTGAAGCCGTCCTTTTCCCATTAAAAGATCCCACCCTTCCCAGATCTCTCAAATCATGGAAGCGAAAAAAACAGAGCACATGCTGGACTCCCTAATGTTGTTCTCTAGTTCATCCCCTGAAATTTGGGGTCTCTCCAATTGTCCAGGAAACTCATCACCCTCCCTTCATCACTAGAACTATGGCGAAGTACAGGCCCAAGGAAGTATCAAATCCCATTGTTTGGTTGATATTTGACGAGACATTGCAAAAAATATCCTAAACTTATTAATCAATTATTTTCACTGAACAATTTGACACTGATAAACAATGTTGAATTGGAGACATGTCCAGACTCCACATCATTTGCCAAAATTCGCTTAAGAATTTAGTATCTCTTTTAGAGATGATAGGGAGAGGCAACCTAGGGAGTTAAATACCATCATTGACAAAGAGTTTTACAATACAAAATTCAATTCCATATTTGTTGCAGGCTATGAAATGCAGTATCATAGAAGATAGATTAACAAGTATATTGTCATTGACTCTTTGAGGGCTTAGTAACCCTAGTACGAAACCCATGTTTATGCCTAGTGATCTATCTGTCAGTGGGAAGGAAGGGTTGATATTCACTGGCCCTGTTTATTCTCTGGGCAACTATTACAAATAGAAAAATTTCAAATATATCTAGTCAGCTATTTACCCATAGCTGGTCCACAATAATGCTTCTCCAAAATCAGTTATTTCTCCATAGCTGGTCCATAATAATGCTCCTCCCAAAAATTTTTTGAGGATTTTATGTTTTATTCCTCACAAAATATTCTCCAAATCATCAACACGTATGTTATTTGTCATTTGTGAGTGTTGCTCTGACGTTGCCTTTGGGAAAGCATAATTGCTTCCCGTGAAATAAAACCTTCATGCATCATATAGTTTGAGCAGATACTTTACTCTCCCAATAGCTGTTTCTTTGCTGGCGACCTAAATTACTGTGAAGTTTGGATCATTCTCATAAACATCCTCAAGGTGCTCAAGTCCAGCTAGCTCATTTGTCATTGCTATCATGAATGCCTTCCTGCCATGTACTTGGTCACAAAAGTGAAGCTCTGCAAATAATCTAGCCACTTGTCATGATAAGCATTTGACTTGTCTTTTGTATTTGTACGTTGTTCAGAACTTAACAATTATGTAATGAACTCTTCAGGCGTCATATAATGCCTTTAGTATTGTAATTATTGTATAACTGCATCTAATTCCTGGTTATAAGTGCGATAGCTCTACCTTGCTTCTCTAAATTTACTAATGTGGTAAGCTATGGATACCCTTCTTCAGCTAATGCCACCCAGGAGTCAAACTTGAAAATATTGCAGTCAATCAGGGTAGATGAAGTACCAGGCATAGTAAGTCGAAGAGGTGGACCTGTGTTGAGCAACCAACTAATCCATTTCTGCTCCATCCATTTCAAAGAATGTGGTTGTAACTGAAATGGTACCTAGTCAAAATTGGTAAATGCCGGGAGAGGATCTCTTTTTATTTGGTAACTAGACGAGTAAGCAATTTTTGTTGTGACTCATGACGAAGATCTAAATGCCGGGAGAGGATCTCTTTTTATTTGCTAACTAGACGAGTAAGCAATTTTTGTTGTGACTCATGAAGCCCAAATCTAACAACCATCAAGAATTTTTTTTTAAGAAACACCTCTTGTTCATGTATGAAGAAGGTTTCTTGGAATTGAAATGTTTACCTCTTAAGAGACCAATTGAACATGAGATTCAAATACTATTGGACTCAATGTTACCAAACTTAGTTTTGTATCAAGCTTCTTTGCCAAAGAGTGAAGAAGGAAGGAAATTCAAGAGCCTTTGGATTAGGGAGCCATTAAGCCTAGTGTGTCATGTTGTGGATTGCCAATTGTGCTAGTTCCTAAGAAGTGTTGAAGTTGTAACTAGAGTCGGTTTTCATAATGTAATATAAATTTATTATTGATCTATTTATTATATTATTTGATTTTGGTCAAAGCATGTTCTCATGCTCAGATAGTCAAAAAGAATTTATTGAGTCAAAAGAAAATGTATTTGAGTCATGTCCCATTTGGACAATTGTAAGAAAAAGAAAAAGAAATTATTTTTATGTTGAGTCATTAGTCCACAAAATTTCAAGTTGGCCCTCCTTGGAACAAGTCAACCTGGCCCTCCAAAGTGACACCTATTCGACCCTCCTAGACAACTATATATAAGAGGCAGTTCGACTCACTTGAGTGATCCGAAATTATGCAAGAACGAAATAAAATACAAATATAAACAGAAACACAGGGATGCGATGAAGACAAAACTTCAATTCATTAATAACAAAGTACTGAAAATGTTTACATGCATAATGGAAATGAATTAACTCAGGCGATGGTAGTTTATCTCTGAGAAGAGATGTGGTGGCTACATGCCTTATGAACTGTGTTACAATGAGGCTCAGAGGCCTTTTTATCATTAAGAAACAATGGGAAACTCGATACATCCAAAAACCTAACCCTAGGAGATGAAGAGCCAAAAGCTTGTAGGCCCCATTGGGGTTAGTTGGAACGTCAACTTCCTGGGGTCGTAACTTAGGCATATGATCTCCCTTTGGTTGTCATAATACCTCGTTTTGAAGTTTTCCAAGAGGAGGCTGAAAAAAAGACGAGTAAATTAGTCTTACACTTTTCTCGTCCCTCCATTTTCCAAAAAAATGTCATTTAGACCCTCAAAATGGCTCCGGGAGTTTAGGACCCGAAAAATTGCCAAAAATAGTAAATTGTGCTACAATTAAGGAAACTGAAAGGAATATTCTGAAAAAAACAATGTTGTGGGCCCAAGTGGAATAGGTGGGTGGTCACCAATATCCACCTAGATCATTGAGAGGTTATCAAATCACACAAACAAGTAGCATATATGAACTTAGCAAAGAAGAAGAGAAAGACGAGTCAAAGGAAAGAGAAAGTCAAGCTAAAGATGAGAATAATATCCCTTTTTGTTAACTGGATTTCTAATACTTATGACTCACATGTGTGAGGATATATAATTTTGTGAATAGGCTGAAATTTTCTGTGCTACTGCAGGCCTGAAATTTTAAGATATTGACCATGATTGGACCAGGTTTGACCTACGTTGACTTTGACTCTTGGAGGTGACTTGGAGGAGGGTTGGATTTGGCATTTTGGTGGAAGACTTGGTCATGGTCTTGGAAATCTCATTTTGATCTAATTCTATAAGAGAGATTGTTGGGTTTTCCCTTTTTGGGGTTTTACCCTGGCTTGGAGCCTAATTTTGGTGTCTCTTGTCTCCTTGTTTTTCTTGAAAGACTAAACATTTGTATAATTGCTTGATGAAGAACACATAAGAAGTAATAAAAAGAGATTTAACATTCACACGTAATTATCAAGACAAAGAAATAAAGCCTAATCTTACTACACTTGGTTTCTCAACAAGAAGGACAATTGATGGAAATTGTGTGTAAATTTCTGGGATTGAATAAGATCATTATGAAGATCATATACCCACTTCCAAGAATTAATTAACTGACGAATAATAGGAGCCAAAACTTTTTCAAAACTAGGCATCAAATCTAGTTATCATCGCATACAAACTAGGGAGGAAGATACCATTGGGAGACCAACTTCTAGTTTAAGAAAGGGTTCTTTGAATAATTAGTAATGATATTTGGATTGTGTGGTGCTTCGACCACTTTTATGAGGTTAATAAATGAGGTCCTCATACCATTTTGAGTTGACTGTTTTTTCATTCTCTATTTAGAAAACATTCGAGTGTTCAACAAGATCTAAGATGAACACCTTCAAAATTTGGAGAAAATGTTGGGGGATCTAAGGTAACATTGGCTATAGTTGAACATGAATAAGTGTGAATTTTCCTGAAGGCTACTGATGTACTTGAAATTCATAATAAGAGAAAATCAGCTAAGAGTTGACGGTTTGACCTAGCCAAATTATCCAAGCTATTATGAAATGGGAAAGACTAACCAATTGCATTGAAGTGCAAATATTTGTGTGAGTTTCCCAATATTTAAGGAAATTTAATACTTATCATTTGTGGCAAGGCCTTTGCATGCCTTAACTAAAGGAGGAGTGAAATTCCAATGGATAGAAGCGTAGGAGACAAAATTTGATGTATTGAAATAGAAGATTTGTTCAACCCTTGTGACAAAATTTGATGTATTGAAATAGAAGATTTGTTCAACCATTGTGCTAGGCCCAACCAACATGAACAAACATTCAAGATTGAAGAATATGTGTCTAGTTATGCACTGAGATCAATTTTGATAAAGTAAGGCAAACCATTTGCATACTTTTCTGAGCATTTTCCAAAGTAGTATGAAACTATTTGTCTTATGACAAGGACTTGTCCACTTAACATCATGAAATGAAGAATCATAGAAACTATCTCTTGGGTAAGGGGGTAGTTGTGCATATTGATCATCATCCTCTTTAATTTTTGTAGACTCTATTAAATTTGCAGCATTCCTAAAATATCAAATGGGATGTTCTCTCTACAACAGTTCCACTTGATCATCAAGTATAAGGAAGGAGTGACAAGCAAGTTGGCTAACATGCTATTGAGACCTCCCAAGGTTAATGCATTAGGAGTGGTCCTATAGCTACAACCCTTTCCTCTTGATGGAATGAATCGTAAATGATGAAGAAGATGGTGAGGATAAGATAGCATATACGACATTGAATCAAGGATAGTGAAACCATGACTATTACCTTAAAGATGGAAATTTATATTGGGAGGACAAGTTGTACATTTTACTAAGAGAAATAATAGTGTAGCTAATGAGAGAGGAACATACTTTTAAGGTAGAAGGAGAGTTTGGCATTAATGAGACAATGTTAAACTTACAATGTTATTTATGTATATTGGTCAAAGTTGCAAGGAAATATAGCTTGTTTGTATGAGGTTGTACAATCTACTACACTAGTATACCTACTAACCAGAATTGGGACTATACTCCCACTATAAATATCAAATAAATGATGGGAAAGTGTGTCAATTAACTTCCTTGGCCAGTTACCCAAAACCCAATAGGGACATGACAATTTGTTGGTAATATTCAACTACTTTAGTAAGATGGTGAATTTGGTACCATGCAAAAAAATTATTAAGAAAAGAAGTAACAAGTTTGGTATTCAAGAAAGTATGAGTACATTTTAGGTTATTGATATTAGTCATATTTGAGAATGATATGAGAATTTTGAGACATTTTTTATCTGAAATTGGATTAGGTGATTTCTTCCTCATTTCCAAAATCAAATAAAAACAAAATTAGGACCGTGTTGACACTTTGCAAGATAAAATGGGTCTTGAAACAAACAGGTTTTTCCAATGTCTCGTCAAGTCATGAACTAGTCTTCACATGTAACTTAACATAAGTAACATAATGACACATAACTCATGTAGGCATAATGAAGCGATCACAAAAGATTTGTTCATTCACCCCTCTTGAGCTACATCTCCGGGCCTGCCAACATAGCTAGACCACTCAAATATTCAGTAGAAAAATGGAGTACATAAACAATTAGCTGATGGTAAACATGTGGCTATTACCCCTACAAGGTAATGTTCTCCTGCAAAGAACTCTCACAAACAACAACACAAAGCATCTCCTACAAAGATGTCACATGCCAATTGAAATGAGCTAAAATGAGCATGTGAGCACTTCAATTCCACATTGAAGCACATAAACAAAACTTCCCTCAACATATCATGATGATAAAAGTGATCTTGATCTGAACCTTGCAAGTTACCGCTGTTGTAGTAGACTTCTAAATGTGAGAATACCCCTACACGACCTTCTCCATGCCCAAACACCTTCAAGAACCGCTTCCAAATCCTTATTGATCCATACACCTTTGGTTTCAAATATGCAAAAGAACTACTTATATGTGCTATAATCAGAAATTAGAGGTCACCAATGGATTCAAAACATCTGAAAACCCCTAAGTGCACTCTTTCTGAGCTCAATTTGGCCAAAAACTCCAAAAGATATGGCTCTCCAAAGGTCCATATGAGTTTTACAGTTAATCATCCTACAAATCAAACCATTTGTCTAACGGTCCTACAATTCTCCCCCGAATATCGCTAACCGAGCGACAAATTCGCCCTCTGCCGGTGCATTTCATAGGATCATTAAATTGCCCAATGACCCCTTAACTTTGAAAATTATGGCCATATGGCCACATGGGGCTAAGGGCTGGGCCTTAATGCCTGCCCCCCGGCCCAGCCCTTAAAACTCGGGTGTGAGTTTGTATGGGCGCCACGGAACCATGGCCGGGCTAACCACCTTCCCTTCTTGTCAGGCCTCGTTACCCTCCACTTCGGTCATATTGGGGTCCAAAAGACCTGGTATTGGCCCCTTGCCGCAAGCTCCTTTTGTTGTTGGCACCTTTCTCCGCGTTGTCGGTTATGTGATTGGAGCCGTGACCTTGGGATGGGGCTAAGTCCCGAGCCCTCGGCTCCTCCGCCTGCGGTCTCGTGGGTGTATGGTGACCGAGGGCCAGGGGCTTGGCCCCAACCCCTTCCCCCAAATGGGCGTGACATAAACCTTAAATAAAGGTTTTGCTTGTACAGTTATAAGAACCACCCGCGAGCCTATTGGTAAGCCATTCTGTTGTTGGATGGGAGGTTTTGTGTTCAAACCTCCAGAGGTCTATTCGACTCATTACCAAAATTTTGGCCTCTGTTGGGGTGCCACTTGGCAGCCCATGACTGGGCCATGTGGCACCACTTCAACTTGTACAAACCAATCAAAATCACCCAACTACCAATGAACCGGAGGATGCCAAGTGTCAGCCTGTCATTGGGTTGTACCTTGCATAGTCACCTTGTTGACTTAGCAATGTGGTCAACCCAGTGAACTGCCTTGTCAACAGACCTACTCAAATTTTACCTTTTGGGAAAACAATTAGAATGCGATATTTGGATCATATGATGTTGGATTGAGGTGAAATGAACATCGTTGGATTCAGAAACTTTCTGGGCATTTTCAATTTTGAGCTAAAAATTGATCAACGAGCACTTCGACTTGTTGCCGATTTCAAGACTTTCTGGGCACTTTCAATTTTGAGCTAAAAATTGATCAACTGATCACACCTCCCCACTAGGAACTTTGGAATCCAAAATTTTACTTCCCTAGTCAATATAAAGAGGCTGGAACTCAAAAACACCCAAAAATTCAATCCAAAATGTGTACTTTTCAATTGGTGCCCTTCAAGCCCCAATCAAGGCAATTCACTTATCTTCTTCGTGAAGACCTATTGTCCTGTTAAGAATTGAGCTAACATTCTTATTGTTGATGCAAGAACAAAATACTGATGAGTGGAATCTGAACATTCTCTTTAATCTCATTTTTACAAGGCTCAAATATACTTCATCTTGAAGTTAAACTATTGAAGACAAACTTGATTCCATCTTGGAATTCAGAAACAACATAAGCTTGCTTTAACGTCTTCAAGTTGAGCTTGTACATCAAAAGTACACTGCTGCAAAATTTTCCATGATATCACTGGCCTTGCCTACAAAACATAGTCATCTTGTACAATCTTGAAAACAAAGATTCTATTCACACAAGTTTCGTATCGAATACTTGTATTAGTGAATACATGACAAACTTGTAGACAACTTTGAACGACAATCTTGTACATTCACAAAAGTCCTTAAACATGTAGACTATAAATAAGCGAATACATACATCAACGAAAACATCTACGTGTTGAACATAGTGACAATGATTGTTCACTTTACAAAATACCTAAACAGGTAAACAACAAGTAATTACAAAATTTACAAAGCAACTTTACAATAAGTCTACCCAAACTTTGCCTCTCCTAGGCTTATGGGTTCTCTTCTTGCATCATCTTTGCCTTGAAGGTTTCTTAGGACTGCTGCAGGTCCTTTTGCCACCTTTTGTTTCCCTTGCATTATGTTGCACAATCTTTTTTCCCTTATTTGAACAAAGATCTGGATGTAACTTCCAACATTGTTGAGTGTGATGCCCATGCATCTTGCAATGAGTACAGAAGAACTTTCTCTTGTTTGCTGACATAGAAATTCTTTCATGCGAAGGAGAGTCATTATGCTTGATGCCTAGAATTTGATTCATTCATTTAACCATTATCATACATTGCTCACATACAACCAGAGAATGGTCAAATGCATCACAAAAAGTACAAGGGTACTTATTCCACAAGTATTCATCTCGCTTGGGAGATGAATGAACATTGTCACAAGGTGGTGACATTTCATCCTTAGATGGTTGATGTGCCTCGAGCCGTTTGGAGCATTCTCCAAATTCCCTTCGACCATATCCCTATCCCTGATACTTCGGTCTCTCCTCAACCATAATTGGATTGGTAATACCTTGGCCATTTTGTCGAGGCCTCCACCTTCATAACCCATCTTGGAAAGTAACTTCATACCTATGCCTTTGGTATGTTGCTCAAACGCTACAAAAGAAGTGTTAGGCATATAAACGAAAGGAATCGTACTTGAAATGCTAATTACCTCGTTAAACTTGTCATTCATCTTTTTAGCTTTTGATAATGACGACAATGATATTGTAGATGACTCTAGCCATCCTCTCTTATCCACTGGCATATTATGTGCTTCTTGAAGATGTTTGCAAAATGCACATGCATCATCTTCCACATATGGTCCAAAACCACTATTTGAACCATGACCACATACTGGCTTCATTCTGGAGGTCTCTTGCGGGTACAAGAGTAGAACTTTCATCAACTTGTTCTTCAAACACATGCTTCCATTGAAGTTGCATGTGTCTCTTCTCTTCTTCAACCATCTCTAGCTTCCTTCTCAACTCAATGTTCTCCATACGAAGAGCCAATTTCCGCTCATCTAGCTCTTGGAGACTCTTTTTCCTACCCATTCTTGCAACTTGGTCAACTTGGCGCTCTGAAACCAAAATGATCTAAAATTGGAGTAGGTGATTTCTTCCTCTTTTCCAAAATCAAATAAAAACAAAAAATAGGACCGTGTTGACACTTTGCAAGATAAAATGGGTCTTGAAACAAACAGGTTTTTCCAATGTCTCTTCAAGTCATGAATTAGTCTTCACATGTAACTTGACATAAGAAACATAACAAGTAACAACACATAACTCATGTAGGCATAATGAAGAGATAACAAAATATTTGTTGACGGAGTTCACCCCGTATGGGCTACATCTCCGGGCCTACCAACATAGCTAGACCACTAATATATTCAGTAGAAAAATGGAGTGCTTAAATAGTTAGCTAATGGTAAACATGTGACTATTACCCCTACAAGGTAATGTTCTCCTGCAAAGAACTCTCACAAACAACAACAACACAAAACATCTCCTACAAATATGTCATACTCCAACTAAAATGAGCTAAAATGAGCATGTGAGCACTTCAATTCCACATTGAAGCACATAAACAAAACTTACCTCAACATAACATAATGAGAAAAGTGAACCTAAGCTGAACTCTACAAGTTACAATTGCTGCAGTAGACTTCTAAAGGTGAGAATACCCCTACAAGACCTTCTCCATGCCCAAACACCTTCTAGAACTGCTTCCAAACCCTGATTGATCCATACACCTCTGTTCTCAAATTTGCAAAAAGACTACTTAAATGTGCTCAAATCAGAAATTAGAGGTCACCAATGGATTTAGAACATCCAAAAATCTCTATGTGCACTCTTTCTGAGCTCAATTTGGCCCAAAACTCCAAAATATATGGTTGTCCAAAGCTCCATATGAGTTTTATAGTTAATCATCCTACAAATTGGACCATCTGTCTAACGGTCCTACAATTCCGCCCCGAATTCCGCTAATCGAGCGACAAATTCGCCCTCTGTTGGTGCATTTTGTAGGATCATTAAATTGGCCAATGACCCCTTAACTCTGAAAATTATCGCCATATGGGCCACATGGGGCCAAGGGTTGGGCCTTAACGTCCGCCCCCGCCGGCCTAGCCCTTAAAACTCGGGCGTGAGGTTGTATGGGTGCCATGGGACCATGGGCTGGGCTAACCGCCTGCCCTTCCTGCCGGGTCTTGTTACCTTGTGCTTTGGTCATATCGGGGTCCAAAAGACCTGGGGCTGGCCCCTTGTCGCAAGCTCCTCCTGTCCTCGGCACCCTTCTCTGTGGTGTCGATTATATGATTTGAGTTGTGACCTTGGGTTGGGGCTAAGCCCCAAGCCCTCGACTCCTCCACTTGCAGTCTCATGGGTGTATGGTGACCAAGGGCCAGCGTAGCCCCGACCCCTTCCCCCAAATGGGCGCAACATAAACCTTCAATAAAGTTTCTGCCCGTATGGTTATAAGAACCACTCGCGGGCCTATTGGTAAGTCGTTCTATTGTTGGATGGGAGGTCTTGTGTTTGAATCCCCAGAGGTCTGTTTGACCCATTACCAAACTTTTGGCCTCAGTTGGGGTTCCACGTGGTAGCCCATGATTGGGCCATGTGGTACCACTTCATTGGTTCCACTTCAACTTGTACAAACCAATCAAAATCGCCCAACTACCAAAGAACCAGAGGATGCCAACCGTCAGCCTTTCATTTGGTCATACCCTGCACAGTCACCTTGCTGACTGAGCAGTGTGGTCAACCTAGTCAATAGACCTGCTCAAATTTTACATGTTTGGGAAAATGATCAGAACGCAATATCTGGATCATACAGTGTCAAAATGAAATGAAACGCATGTCGTTGGATTCAGAACGACGAGCACTTTGACTTGACACTAATTTCAAGACTTTTTGGGCACTTTCATTTTTGACCTAAAAATTGATCACCTGATCAATTTTTGGACAACTTTGTGGGAGATGATGGATACTATGTTGAGAAGAAGCACCATAATTCATACTCCATCTGATGGAGAGACCAAAGTCATAAATTTAACTTTGGTGCATTAGTTGTGAGGGTACTATTAGAGACACATCAAGGCTGGAGATGAATGTTTTCCATACATCCAACATGGCTATATTCAAGTTGTTCATAATTTGACAAACATTCACCATTTTAGGTTTGATCAGGATTGAGTATAATGGTCCTTCTATAATCTTGTTGGAGATTCATCTACTAAGAGTAATGGTGAACATCACAAGGATTTTAAGTTCATTGTCAGGGTTTAGTAGAAGCATAGGCACCCTCTTTATTATAGTTTTTATATAGTTTACTAGGTTGACTTAGTTTAGGTACCACCCCAGGCCATATTGTGGGGTCACTAAGGTGAAGGAAACAAGAAATAGACTTATAGCTTACTCCACCCAATCCATTTAATTCCATGCTTGGCCAACATTCTCACTGCAAAGCATTTCAAACATCTCATCCAACCATCAAACGACCATGGAACTCTCTTCCACTTCTCCAAACAACACAAGGAAGATATTCCTTTTCTTTGCTCAACATGCCCTTAGGTACATCCTTCTCTTCATTGCTCTTTAGTGTGGGAAGAAAGGGACACATCTATTGTATGGTTTTTGGGAATTGCTTGTAATAATAAAACTTGGCTCTCAAGCACCCAAAGAGCAATAAATACATAGTAAGTGAATGATTCCTAACTTTCCTAGCCTCTACACTTATCTATGACCATACATATTTCATCCATGGTCTATAATTTCCTCTTCACAATACTCATTTGGTCAATTTTTAGATTGGTTCATGGTTAGCAATGGAGAGTAATGCATGAGCAATGTCGAGCATGGACGTGAGAATAGTAGCATGCAAGCTAGAGTGAATGGATTGAAAGACATGAAGAGATTTGAGAGGACTATGGCTAATGTTACCTCTAACAAGAGGAATGTAGAATGCTTACACTTACCTATGGTGATTGTACTTAACACACACTTTCATACATCTGAGAAGATATCCCCACCAAACTTCTACATGCATTCAATGATTGGTTTTATAAGTCAAAGCAAAAGGATTGTTTCATTTAAGGTACATGGTAGAAAAAAGATGATATTTAAAGCTAACACTTGGCATTAAAGGATTTGCTTTTCCATAGGTCCCCTTTTCTCTTCTCCACTAGTGGATTCATAACCCCTCTCATGCCTTGCACTTCCATCTTGGGCCATTGTTGTGACATCCCTTGTGAGTTAATTTCCCTTTTAAACATTGTAAATAATTCCCTTGTAATTATGTAATTACAAGAATTAAAAATGGCTAAGAAAGAGACACAATTCCAAAGCATGAGGAGGGAGATTGCTTAAGGTAGTTGATTGTTTTAAATATCAGTCATGGGATGACTGAGTGGTTTAATGGAGTGGAATGTGTATTAAAAATCAGTTGGACAGATAAGGACAGATCCATGTCCCTACTGAGCAAAGGTTATAAGCAAGAAATGGACAATAGTTAATGAGGAAGAAGGGCCATGCTACCCAAGACAGTTAGACCACGTAGGCCACTTAGAAAGGGACGAAACATCGTGGTTGAGAGGCGGAGGTGGAGGTACTCCATTCAATTAGAAGGAGAATGACCACAAGAAGAAAAAGGGGGCATTCCCTCTAATCACATGCTCTCTCACGCATTGCAAGAGGCAAGGGAATACACACTGAGGAAAACAGGAGGTCGAGAAGCTCCTGTTGAAACAAGAAGAAGGAAGGCTAAGAGACTCTCTTGGTAAAGAGCATAAGAGGTCCAAAGGTTTGTGGAAAAGCAACCATGACCCATATGCATAGGTAGAGGTGTTGACCACTATGTGTCAACGACCCATAGTAGTACACCCCCTTTTTTTGCAAAAGGGATAGCGCCTGATCGATGTGTCCGTGTCGTTCAACTATCATCATCACCCTGATCATCATGTTATATTGTAAACTCTTTCTGCATGTGTAAATTGTAAATAATCTCAGCAGTCGTGTATGTAATTGCCTAGGTAAACCTAATTTTCTGGTGATGATCTACATTCCGTGAGATTTTTGTCTCACTGATTCGTTCTCGAATGGTCAGCAGAGTTTTCCTTTAGACTTATCCCAAAGCCGAAGTGGATTTTGTCACTGGGATCTTAGGGGAGTCCTAGTGTTATAGATCGAGTCTGTGTAAAAGTGATTTGGGAATAATCCTAACTATTTGGTTAGGTTATTTTATTACAAATTGTTTAGTTTGCTAGATTATATGTGTCGCAGAAATGGGTAGTCTGTGAGGGTCTATTTCAAATGGGTTTTCCCCCTTGAGATGTAAAAAATGTAAAACTCATGATGTAAAATGTTTTAAGGGTTAGAAAAATAATTTATCCCCTCATATGTTAATTAATTAAATTTTCTGGCCAAAATCAATTAAAATCCTAAACCAGAAATTTAATTAATTATAGGTCCTAGGTAAATTTAAATTTTCCAAAGGCAAAATTCGTGGGTCCTTTAAAAATTAAATTTTAAAGAGGTTTAGGGGCTAAGGTTAATTGATTATTTTGCTAAATTTTAAGCCTTTGGTCCTTGGGGTTAAGTCAAAGTCAAAATTTTGAGGAAATTAATTCAAAAAAATAATTTTTGAATTAATTAAAATGCATTTAATTGAAAAAATCAAAATTTCCTCAATAACTCAAAATTTCGACAGATGAGATTAAAAGAAATTTTGATCCTCATCAACGGTCGAGATTACTTTCACGAGGATCACTCAAACTAGTCGTTGGAAGATTTATCTTTAAATAGGAGGTCATTTGTCAGTTGAGAGGATCAGATCTTTTGATCGTGTACTAAGCGAAAAGCTCTCTTGTAATCTTTTTATGAGCAATAAAGAAAGACTTTGGGTTGAAATTTTGCTGGTCTTATTCTTCGAGGAAATACTGTAAGATGTGTCATTTTCATGCTTAGATTTCTTTTTAGCCATTAATGATAGGTTTTGAGCTCAATACCTCCTCTAAAATTCAAAAAAATTAAATTTTTTGTGCTAAATCGATAGATCTGGCTGTTGAGAGCCTCAAATTATTAGATCTGGGAGCGGAGTTGGACTCACACTCACTAGATTTGATAGATTTGCCATTCATGTACATAGATCTGTAATTATTTTCAGTTTTCTAACTTGAGTTTTCTGGGTTTTAGTCTTTTGGGTCATTGTATATATCGTTTGGGTGTTTCTTGTTGTCCTGTCGCTGCAGATTTGAAGCTGAAAGCTGTGCAGAGTCCAGATCTAGGCCCTGGAGGGTAAGATCTGGATCTCTGGGGTCCATCAGCATCATTTTGGCAGGGATCATATCCAGATTTCGCAATCCAAGGATTTAAATTTATTTATTTTTAGAACGAGAAATTTCATGAGGGTTTCATTAAGAAATCTGAAGCAGAAAGATTTAAAATTTTAAATTAAGATTGCTGGAATTTTTCTTAAGTTTATGGTTGTTGTTCTTTTGTTGCATGGGCTTTCCTACGCAGAAAATTTCAAATCTGTCTTCATTGTTGTTTTCTGGAAAATTTTGAAATTATTTTTATTTTAAGAGTTTTAAACCTGAAAATTCTTATGAGATCTAGAAAATTTTGGGTTTCTTCTTGCGTTTTTATTCTGTCTATCCTCCCAACAGTGACCTTCAAAACCCTTTGTCGCCGCCATATTCCTGCAAAAAAACCTCACACAACTCCTTTCTCGTCTGGCTGTCAGATCTTTTTGCTTTCTACCTGTGTTTCCTTTATATCTCATCACGCCATTTTTGCTCCCCCCTCTATGCTGTGTTTTCCCTTCTCTATTTGTTGCTCCACTACCTTTCTCTAAACCTGCCATAGAAACCTGCAACTCCTCCTTCGTTGCTTTCACCAACCTGCATCCTCCCTTCTGCCATCGATTTTCTGCATCTATATGCTGCCAGTGCATAGCTCCATTCCCTCATCCATCTGCTGGCCTGCGTTTTCCAAACCTGCTAACCATCACCTCCCGACGTTCAACCTTCAGCTCCTCGCATCGTCCATTTCCTTAAGCATTGCTGTCCAGCCTCCTCTCTTAGTGATCCGAAGCTTGCAACCCCGTAGCTCATCATCCCTTCGCTGTCACTTCTCCTCCCGTGAACCTACAACTTCAAAGCAAAACATGTTTTCCCTTTTTTTTTCATTTCTTTAACTTTGTATAATTAGATTAGGGTTAGTTTTATGTATGCATTAGTAGTTTGTATAATTTTTTTTAGTTTCGATTTTGTTTTGGTTCTCATTTTTTAATTTGATTTTGTTTTGTTATATTTTGATTTTATTTGTTCTCATTTCATTTTTTTTTTAATGTATGACTTTTGTTTCAAAACTTAAAAATCTAAAATATTTAAAAAAAAATCTAAAATCTAAAACATTTAAAAAACAATTAAATTTTTTTTTTTTTCTTTCTGTTGTGACATTTGATAAAAAAGTTTTTCTTCTTTTCTTTCTCTGTGACCATTTGATTTAAAATTTTTATTTGTTATTTAAATTCAAAAAAATCTTAAAAAAAATTAAATAAAAATCAATTAAAAAATATTCTAAAAATTCAAAATTCATAAAATTTAAAAAGGTAAGAAATTTAAAAATCCCTAAAAGGTTAAAAAGTGCTGTAAAAGTTAAAAATCTAAAAACATAAATTCTAATATTAAAAATCATAAAAAATTAAAATTTTCTAAAAATTAAAAAAATCTAAAAGATTTGAAAAACATTTAAAAAATCTAAAAACTTTTGAAAAATTAACCTTTTCACATTTAATTTTTCTTTCTTTTATTTCTGATTTAAAAAATTCAATAAATCCTAAAAATTTTAAAAATCCTAAAAGTTAAAAACTTTAAAAATTTCTAAAAATATTAAATTTGTGACTAAGGATTTAAAATGAAATAAAGGGGTTTTTGCTTAAACATTGAGAATTTTAATGTGGCCTATGGCCCATTAAAAATTTCAATTTTTTAACCCATTGATTTGTTTTATTTCTTTAGTTATCGCCTAAGGAATAATTAAGATTTGAATTTGAAATTTTTTAGTGTTATTAAATGTATATTTTTCTATGGTCAAGGTGCAATAAACGTTTTAAATCATATTTGGCTGTGGAAGAAAGTTAATGGAATCTAAATCTGGGCAGTTAATGAAAATCATTTTAGATCTGGAATCTTTTGCATGTTACAGTGTTGGGCGTTTATATTGATTATTTATGATTGTCATTATTCGTCACATATTGAAGATTATTCTGGATAACTTGTTTTATTTAGTTGATGGTTAATTCAAATATTAAAGGCACTAGTCTATAATTATTTATATCTTGTGGTCATGTCTTGGTTACATTAGTGCTTAATCTATTCATCTGAGTTAATCAAGATTCATTTACATTCATCAAGTTGTCCATCATTAAAATCTCCTAGAGTCTGTTTTTCACAATTTATTTCATCTATTTACCTAGGGACTACCACCCTTGACTTGTCTAGGAGAGAGTCTAAATGGAGTGAGTAAGGTTCTAAGAGTGACAGCTCTTACTCTGAGTGTTGTCGCAATGCCTAGACACTTTGTGCGACAACATTTTTTGGCGCTGTTACTGGGGACCGATTTATTGTGCCTTGGCTCTTCGACATTCATCTTTCATCTTTCTCATCTCCCATTCGAGCCAGCAAGGTCAACACTCCTTGGCATTGCCATCGGCGACAAATTTTTTTATGTCCTTGGTTTCTTCGACATCGTTTTAATCATTTCATCTTTTCTGCCATTCATTAACCTATCAAGCGGCACAACATTTCTTGGAATCATTTGATCTTTTCATCGCCCTATCTTTCGTTATCTCGTTAATCGTTTCATCTGCACCTTTAGCACTTGGACATTTTGGTTTGTTTCTTGTTTGGGTGGTGACTTCACTTCTTCCATTTATTATTTCTCAGGCAAGAAGCTTTCCCTTATATCCGGTTGTTTGTTGCCTTTTGAATCCTAGAGTTAGATTCATGTTCAAGTGGCGACTCCACTTCTTTCATTTCTTACAAGAATTTTTGTAGTGTACCTAGGGGGGGATAATATGGGGTACAAAGGGAGGTACTCAAGGGAATAATGTAATAATGGGATGAGCCATAGTAATAAATAAGTTGGTTAACTCATATCATGTAAGGGACCACAAGTAATTAATAATAATGTAATGGGCCCATGGTATTAGATACATGGTATTGAGGGAACCATGGTATTTATGTATGAGGCCTATATAGAGGCTAGAGACTCCCCATTGAGGGATGTCAAAGAATATTGTATGAACAGGCATATGGCTTGTGGGGTGCTCTCCTTCTTTAAGGAGTGAATGTATGGTGTTGCCTTACCTTAAGGGTTTGATCAAGAAAGTGAAGCATTTATTTATATCTTGTTATTTCTTGGGTTTATTTGCAATATCATATATTTTCAGATCAGATTTATAACAAGTGGTATCAGAGCACTTTCTTGGGCAAAAGTGGTGTTGCAAACATTTTTCGGGGTGGCAAATTTGCAAATCAGATCTGTATGATTTGGGGCAAAATATGCAAAATCTAATTGCAGATCTGGGTTGTTGATGAAAAATTACTCCATTTAAAAAAAAAAAAATCAGTCTAATCAGAGTCCAGATGAAGGAGATCTCGCTAATTTAAAAATCAGTGTTGTTGTAGACATTTTTTGGGGCAGCGAATTTGTGGTGCAGATCTATACGTTTTGGGGCAAAATCTGCAAAAACTAATTGCAGATTTAGATTCTTTGTGAAAAAATACCCGATTTCAAAAAAAAAAATTCGGCGGAATCGGAGTCCGGATGAAGGAGATGTCGCCGATCTAAAAATCAGTGGTGTTGTAGACATTTTTTTGGGGAAGCGAGTTTGCGGTGCAGATCTGTACGTTTTGGGGCAAAATATGCAAAAACTAATTGCAGATCTGGATTCTTTGTGAAAAAATACTAGATTTCAAAAAAAAATCAGTCGAATCGGAGTCCGGAAGAGGGAGATATCGCTGAATTAAAATCAGCTCTTTTTTTCAGAATTTTTGTGATGGCGGGCCTAGATCAGAATTTATACAATTTTGATGGCTCTGATCCAGAAATATGGGTAGCACTAATGGAAGAATATTTCTCTCTGGAGCGCATCGTAGATGATGGAATTAAACTAAGTTTGGGAAACCTTTACTTGAACCAAGAAACATGGCAATGGTGGCAGGGGTATTCTAAATGCTATCCAAGGACAATTACTTGGCAGATGTTCGCCAAATCGATTTGTGACCGCTTTAACCCTAAATTTAAATTTTTGGGACCTCTTATTAAGCTCAGAAAGGACAGGCACACAACCTAGCAAAGATTTTATTGGTACAGGAAAGAAGGAAACCAAGAAACCTAAAGGGTTATTTTCTACTAGTATTTCCTTATTGCAGGTTCATAGATTGATTCAGAAGGAGAAGATCGTTGTGTCTATAAATCCTAATTGCAAACATAATTTTATCAATGTTAATTTGGCAAAAAAAATGCAAGTTCCAGCAAAATACATTGAAAAACATACAGGTTGATAATGAGGATGTTCAAGTTTATAAAGATTTGAAGCTTTCTATGGATAAGTATGTGTTACATTGTGAATTTTATACTTCAGATATGGATAACATGGATGTTGTTTTGGGATATCCTTGGATAGAATCTGTAGGTACTATCAATATTAATGTGCAGAAGAAATTCTTGAAGCTCTGGTATAAAAAAAGAAAATTACATTGCAGGATATTTCCATTAAGACTCAAGCAGAGACTATGGAGGCAGAAGCACAAAGTTCTAATGACACTTACACATCAGATGATGAGCCTTTGATGGTTGATAATCAAACACAAACAGAGGTTGAAGAAGAAAAGGTTACAGGTACTGATACATCAGAGGAGAACTCAGTGGTTGAAGTAGTACTAGATACCAATCAGGCTCCATTAGGTGGTGAATTAAAGAAAGATACATTGTTGGTTAACACTTCAGCATATCACCACCCACATCACCCCACCAGAAAACAACCAATAAGATGGAAACGAATTAGCCACAAGGACAACAACCCCTGCATGACAGATAGAGAGGAGAAAAGATTCACCTACTACACACAACACAAAAGAGTTGCCAAGGTCAACTTCCATCTCAAGTGAGTGAGGCACTAGCGAGATCAAGGGTTCACCTTTCTCTTGGATGGCTAGATGCATGTGCATGGTACCAATGGACAAATCTTTTGAGTCGATCTTATTATTTGTGTTCTTCCCATGTTTCGGGGACGAAACATGTTAAGGGGGTGGAATGTAGTGTACCTAGGGGGGATAATATGGGGTATAAAGGGAGGTACCCAAGGGAATAATGTAATAATGGGATGGGCCATAGTAATAAATAAGGTTGTTAACCCATATCATGTAAGGGACCACAAGTAGTTAGTAATAATGTAATGGGCCCATGGTATTAGAGAGATGGTATTGACCCATGATATTGTATGTATGAGGCCTATATAGAGGCTAGAGACTCCCCATTGAGGGATGTCAAAGAATATTGTATGAACAGACATATGGCTTGTGGAATTCTCTCCTTCCTTAAGGAGTGAATGTATGGTGTTGCCCTACCTTAAGGGTTTGATCAATAAAGTGAAGCATTTATCTATATCTTGTTATTTCCTGGGTTTATTTGCAATATCATATATTTTCAGATTAGATCTATGACAATTTCCACTAGAAGCTCGCTTCTTGTGGATCTCTTGATTTTCTTGAACAGGGGTCTCTCTCTATCATCTATTTGGTCCCTCATTATTCCTTCAAGCAATTCATCATGGATGATTCGTTTACCCATGTCATTTTACAGATGTTTTCCATGATATTCCGGAAGTGGCCATTCATAAATTGTTTTTGTTCTCAGGTGGTGATTCAGTGGCTGTTAGAAAGCATCTATGCAGGTTTACTCATACAATGCTCATATATTGTAGTTCTCCCCAATATGATCCTAAAGATGTCAAAATGCGTCTATTTGCCTTTTCTTTAGAGGGTGATTCTTTGAATTGGTTTAATAATTGTCTTGAAGATTCTTTCGCTTCTTTACAAGACATCATCAATGCTTTTAAAGATAGATATGGTTATCAAGGTAGCTCGCCTTGTGCCCCTAAAATTGTGCAACAGAATGAAAGTGATCTTGTGAAGGATCCTTTTGTCGATGAAAGATTTCAAGACAATTCTCCATATTAGAATGTGCCATCCACTTGTATTGTTGTAGATCAAATCCATGACAATGGGAAAACAGGGACAAGTTGTCAAATCAGTGTAGACAATGGAAGGGAAAATGATAAACAAATTATAAAGAACTAATGTGGCTGGTTAAAAATATGGAGCTTAACCAAGAAAAATTTGTAATTGATTACGTCAAGGATATGAGAACTTTATACATTCACCTGGAAATATGTGATAAGGAGATGGAAATTATGAAAATTAAACACTCTGATCACGTAACGACATGCAAAGTCAGCATGCTAAGAAAATGGAAACCATGAAAGCTAATCATGACAGTGAAATTAATTCTATGCAAAACAAGTTATTAGCCTTAAAAGAAAATATGACGATCATGGAATTCAATAATTCAAATCAAGTGACTGCCATTGAAGCAAAGTTATCAAGAAGAAATAAGTGCGATTCAAAACAAGTTGTCAACCATGGATGAAGAAATGATCATCATGAGATTCGATTATAATAATTAATAGGGAAATCAGAAAAAAGAGATAAACTATATGCAAAACTGTTTCATGGGCATGAAAGCAAAAAATAAAAAAAATTGTAAAGGACATGGAAGTTGGTCAAATATCTCTTCAGAATAGATTATCGGCCATAGAAGAAAAGCAGGTACCATGTGTCATAAATACAGATGAAATACATATCGTCGAGAACAGATTAAAAATAATGGAAGTTAATCATTCTAATCAGATGTCCATTATTCAGAATCAAATAAAAGCTATGCAAGTTAATCATGTCACTCTGCAAGAAAGATTCGTGAAAACTGAACTCAATCAAGCAAAGTTAATAGTAAGACATGCCAGAGAAATGGGTTCATTACATAAAAGTCTGGAAGAGTTGAAATCACAGGTCCCGTCTTGTTGTGAATATCTCAAGAAAGAGGCTAACTCCATTAACAAAGATCTAACTAAGAATGACATGATCGAAGAAGAAATAAAAAAGGGTCAAGTTATAATTCATGATACCTGTGCGATTGATCCATCATCCTTGATAGAGCAGATGCAGAATGAAGAATGAAGGAATGTGGAAAGTTATATTACATACTTCATCTGAGAGTTTTGAAGCAGAATTTTCCACGTCATCAGTGATACAACCTGCCACAAAGAAAAAGTGCAAGAGAAAGAGAATGAGAAAGCGATTTGATGCATCAGATGGTTGCAAACAACTTGATTTTCGGATAGGAAAAAGTCCTACTGTTTGCAGAATTGGACATGGCGAATCCAAGAAACAGCTGATAGATTTGCCAGAAAGTAGGCAAATGCTCAATATGCACTATATTGAATGCATATGATGCCATGGGGCATCTTTGTATTGTATTTCTAGCTTTATGCCCTGTTATCTCAGTATTTCATTTTGTAGTTAGATTTGTGTTTTTCATGTTATTAGATTAGTTAATAAATTAAGAACTTATATATTTCCTGTGTTTAACATTATATGATGATTTCTTGGATGGATGCTACTTATGTTATACTGTGTGTTGTGTGGATGTAGATTCTGACCACTACGTGTCAACGACCCATAGCAGTACACCCCCTTTTTTTGCAAAAGGAATAGCGCCTAATTGACGTGTCCATGCCGTTCAACTATCATCATCAGCCTGATCATCATGTTATATTGTAAACCCTTTCTGCATATGTAAATTGTAAATAATCTCAGCAGATCCGTGTTGTGTATGTAATTCTGGGAGGTTTTTTGTCTCACTGATCCATTCTTAGATGGTCGGTAGAGTTTTCCTTCAACCTTACCCCAAAGCCAGAGTGGATTTTGTCACTGGGATCTTAGGGGAGTCCTAGTGTTATAGATCGAGTTTGTGTAAAAGTGATTTGGGAATAATTCTAACTATTTGGTTAAGTTATTTTATTACAAATTGCTTAGTCTGCTGGATTATATTTGTGTCGCAGAAATTGGTAGTCTGTGAGGGTCTATTTCAAATGGGTTTTCCCCCTTGAGATGTAAAAAATGTAAAAATCATAATGTAAAGTGTCTTGAGAGTTAGAAAAATAATTTATCCCCTCATAGGTTAATTAATTAAATTTTATGGCCAAAATTAACTAAAATCCTAAGCCAAAAATTTAATTAATTATAGGTCCTAGGTAAATTCAAATTTTCCAAAGGAAAAATTCGTGGGTCCTTTAAAAATTAAATTTTAAAGAGGTCCAAGGACTAAGGTTAATTGATTATTTTGCTAAATTTTAAGCCGATGGTCCCTGGGGTTAAGTCAAAGTCAAAATTTTGAGGAAATTAATTCAAAAATTTAATTTTTGAGTTAATTGAAAAAAATCGAAATGTACTCAATAATTTAAAATTTCGACAGATGAAATTAAAAAAAATTTTGATCCTCATCAACGGTCGAGATTGCTTTGATGAGGATCACTTGAACTAGCCGTTGGAAGATTTATCTTTAAATAAGAGGTCATTTGTTAGTTGAGAGGATCCAATCTTTTGATCGTGTACTAAGTGAAAACTCTCTTGTAATTTTTTTATGAGCAATAAAGAAAGACTTTGGGGTTGAAATTCTACTGGTGTTACTATTCGTGAAAACACTGTAAGATGTGTCATTTTCATGTGTAGATTTCTTTTTAGCCATTGATGATAGCTTTCTGAAAAGTGATTTGAGTACAGGTATCTTGCTCAGTCGCTGGGGTTTGAATGATAATTTAAGTTTTGAATATAAAGCAGGTATCTCTATTTATCTAAATTTTATCATCGTTTTTTTGCTCTATGTTGATGGTTAAATTGAGTTTTACAGGAAATCTTTGATTATTAGATCATCGGGCGTTTGGGGAAGTTTTCGGTTGAACCAGCCAACTCCCGATCCGTGTTTTCTGAAGAGCCCAACTTAATTTGATCCTGGGCTTATCATAAGATATTTTTTTATGGATGATGCATGAAGGGTTTTGAGCTCAGTACCTCCTCTAAAATTCAAAAAAAATATTTTTTCTATGCTAAATCGATAGATTTGGTTGTTGAGAGCCTCAGATTATCAGATCTGGGAGCGGAGTTGGACTCACACTCCCTAGATCTGATAGATCTGCCATTCATATATGTAGATCTGTAATTATTTTCAGTTTTCTAACTTGGGTTTTCTGGGTTTTAGTTTTAGTATATATCGTTTGGGTGTTTCTTATTGTCTTGCCACTGTAGATCTGAAGTTGAAAGCTGTGCAGAGTCCAGATCTAGGCCCTGGAGGGTAAGATCTAGATCTCTAGGGTCCATCAACATCATTTTGGCAGGGACCATATCCAGATTTCGCAGTCGAAGGGTTTAAATTTATTTATTTTCAGATCTGGAAATTTCGTGAGGGTTTCATTAAGAAATCTGAAGCAAAAGGATTTAAAATTTTAAATTAAGGTTACTGGAATTTTTCTTAAGTTTCTGGCTATAGTTCCTTCATTGCATGGGGTTTCCTAAGCAAAAAATTTCAAATTTGTCTTCACTGTTATTTTATGGAAAATTTTGAAACTATTTTTATTTGAAGAGCTTTAAACCTAAAAATTCTTATGAGATTTGGAAAATCTTGGGTTTTTTCTTGCAATTTTTTTTTGTCTATCCTCCTAGTAGTGACCTTCAAAACCCTCTGCCACTGCCATATCCCTGCAAAAAAACCCTCACGCAGCTCCTTTCTTGTCTGGCTGTTAGATCTTTGCTTTTTGCCTGTGTTTCCTTTATATCTCCTCATGCCATTTTTGCTCCTTCTCTATGTTGCGTTTTTCCTTCTCTATTCCCTACTCCACTACCTTTCTCTAAAGCTGCCATAGAAACCCGCAGCTCCTCCTTTGTTGCTCTCACCAACCTACATCCTCCCTTCTGCCGTCGACTTTCTGCATCTATGCGTTGCCAGTGCGTAGCTCGATTCCCTCATCCATCTACTGGCCTGCGTTTTTCAAACCTGCTAACCCTCACCTCCCACCGTTCAGCCTTCAGCGCCTCGCATCATCCATTTCCTTAAGCGTTGCTATCTAGCCTCCTCTCTCAGCTATCCGAAGCTTGCCCCACCCCGCAGGTCTTCATCCCTTCGTCGTCACTTCTCCTGCCGTGAACCTACAGATGCAAAGCAAAACACATTTTCCCTTTTTTTTTCATTTCTTTAACTTTGTATAATTTGATTAGGGTTAGTTTTATGTATGCGTTAGTAGTTTGTATAAAAGAAAATTAGTTTCGATTTTGTTTTGGTTCTCATTTTTTAATTTGATTTTGTTTTGTTATATTTTGATTTTATTTGTTCTCATTTCATTTTTTTTTTTAACGTATGACTTTTGTTTTAAGACTTAAAAATCTAAAATATTTAAAATTAAAAAAAAATTCTAAAAAATCTAAACATTTTAAAAAAACATTAAAAAAGTTTTTCTTTCCTTTTCCTTTCTTTTTCTTTCTTGTGACATTTGATTTAAATAATTTTTATTTTTGTTATTTTAAATTCTGAAAAAATCTCTTGAAATTTCAAACAATAAAAAGAATTAAAAAACCATAAAATTCTAAAAATTAAAATTCATGACATTTTTTAAAAAAAATTAAAAAATCCTAAAAGTTAAAAAATTCAAAAACAATTAAAAATTTCCTAAACATTAAAAAATCATAAAAAATTAAAATTTTCTAAAAATTAAAAAAATCTAAAAGATTTGAAAAACATTTAAAAAATCTAAAAACTTTTGAAAAATTAACCTTTTCACATTTAATTTTTCTTTCTTTTATTTCTGATTTAAAAAATTCAATAAATCCTAAAAATTAAAAAAGAATTTTAAAAAATCTAAAAAATTAAAAAAACATTAAAAAATTCTAAAAATTTTAAATTTGTGACTAAGGATTTAAAATGAAATAAAGGGGTTTTCGCTTAAACATAAAAATTTTAATATGGCCTATAGCCCTTAAAAATTTTGATTTTTTAACCCATTGATTTGTTTTACTTCTTTACTTATCGCCTAAGGAATAATAAAGATTGAATTTGAAGTTCCTTAGTGTTATTAAATGTATATTTTTCCATGGTCAAGGTGCAATAAACGTTTTAAATCATATTTCGCTGTTGATGAAAGTTAATTGAATCTAAATCTGGGCAGTTAATCAAAATCATTTTAGATCTGGAATCTTTTGCATGTTACAGTGTTGGACGTTTATATTGATTATTTATGATTGTCATTATTCGTCACATATTGAAGATTGTTCTGGATAACTTGTTTTATTTAGTTGATGGTTAATTCAAATATTAAAGGCACTGGTTTATAATTATTTATATCTTGTGGTCGTGTTTTGGTTACATTAGCACTTAATCTAGTCATCCAAGTTAATTAATCAAGATCCTTTCACATTCATCAAGTTGTCCATCATTAAAATCTCTTAGAGTCTATTTTTCACGGTTTATTTCATCCATTTACCTAGGGACTACCCCCCTTGACTTGTTTAGGAGAGAGTCTAAACGGAGTGAGTAAGGATTTAAGAGTGACAACCCTTACTCTGAGCATTGTCGCTGTGCCTAGACACTTTGTGTGACAATAGAATCAAAGGAACAGAGGAAAAGATAGGGAGACTATTGATCCGAATTTAAACAGGAACGCAATAGATTACAGAGATAACCATAAATACAGAGATGCAATAACCATAAATAAAGAGGTGCAGCGGAAATAACACTTCATTTCATTAATGGAAAATACCGAAATATGCTTACAACCAGAATTGGAAATAAACCAGCTAGGACGATGGTAGCTTATCTCTGAGAAGAGATGTGCGGCTACATGTCTCTGAACTGTTCGGAACTTGTGTTACAATGAGGCTCGAAGGCCTATTTATTATTGAGAAACAATGGAAAACCCTTCACATTCCAAAACCGACCCTTAGAAGATGAAACGCCAAATTGTGGGCCCCGTTTTGGGTAAATTGGTACATCAATTTCCCGGGGTCGTAACTTTGGCATACGATCTCCGTTTGACGCGTACAATAGCTCATTAGAAAGATCTATTCGAGCACTATCATTGTTGGAACTAGAAACATCAATCCATCGCATGGACCCATGTTGCCCCTGGATTCCCCAAAAAACGTCGTTTAGGGCCTCAAAACGGCTCCGGAAGTTCAGGACCCGAAAACCAGCTAAAAATAGTAAGTTGTGCTATAATTAAGGAAACTAAAAATGCTGAAAGAGACAATGATGGGGGTCCAGATGGACTTGGCAGGTGGCCACCAATATTTACTTGGATCAACTATGGGGCTCCTAAGTGGTAAAACTGAATCACTGAGAAGGAAGAGAAGGATATAATGATTGAGGTAGTTTAAGGAGAAGCGACACTTTGATGATAGCTAGCTGAAAAACCCATGGGCTTGCTAACTGACAATCACAAAGCATAACTCTGATGATAACTAGTTGAGAAAACCCATTAGGTTTGCTAACTGACACTCATAGAGTAGTGGTTGTGTCTTATGGGGCTAATAAATCCACTGGAAACTTTGTTGGTTGATAACCTTGAGGAGTGGAGACTCACAAGCTAGTGGGATGGTAACACCTGATGATAGTTCCATGGGATTTGGGCTGAGAACAAAGGTGGAAGATACCACTGAGCTGCTGGAATATGCACTGTTATTTCTTCAAAGGAAACATAGCTGATAAACCCTCCATGTTATTAACTATATATATATATATATATATATTTCCATATTTGAATTGAGACTCTCTATGTCCAAATCCCTGGAGATGCTGGGATGTTTTTTTATAAGTCCCTCTGACTAAAGGAAAGTGTTCCCTACTTGATGTGAAATTGTTGAATGGTTGGTGGGTGAAGGTAGTGTGGCCTTGAAACACCCTGTTTTAGTTGATGATACTGATTGAATTCCTTGAGTAGAAGATGGATGTATGCCAATGATGTGGTTCATTGTATTTATTTGACTTAATAACTAGTGGGTGGAGATGAGGTATTCTTGAGACACCTCGTTTCAACTGGTATTATTGGTTTAAAACTCCTCCGAAAGCACTCTACCTCAAGCTTTGGAATCCCTCTCAAGGGTGACAACTGCAAGAAAGACTTGGCTGCAACTTGTCTAGGGTTGGATGGAGATTCGAAGTCCCACTCTTAGTTGGAAAATTGTTTTGTTGCATAAGATAAGTATCAAGATGTGTTTCCTTTTGTTTAGATGTGTGATTTGTACAGGTTGAATGTTGTATTTGTAATATGAATTGGGGCATCGATCATAAACGAGGGATACCAATACTTTGTGCGAAGTTTCTTGATGAAATATTTGTTTCCCTATGATTATTTATGGACTTGGCAGTAGTCTTAATAATTGCGTAAAACGTACGAGCAAGTCCTTGTCAATAAAATGTTTTTTGTGTAAATCTGAGCTTGGGATTTGAGTCCTATGGCATTTGTGCAACTTCTCCAAGTATATATATATATATATATATGAATCTATCGTTGACTGAGGTCTGAAAAGCTGTGTAAGCCTCTTGAGTCTTTGAAATGTTGTTTAAGTGCCTGAGCATTTGGAAATGGGTACAAATCTGCCTTATGAATGAATCTATCACATGCATGTCTACCAAGATTGAGATTTATAGCTGACTAAGCTCAAGAGAATTAGTGAAGCTAATAGTATGTAAATATATAAATATATGTGCATGTAACGCAAGCCAAGGGGCTTGACCAAGATGGCCAAAGCTTAGAAGAGATAGCTCCATGTGGGCCCTCTAACTACCTTAAGGGAGACGGGTTGAGTCACATAGCAAGCTCAAATGTTCTTAGAACCATTGTAGCCGCAATTAGCTCAAGGCTTCATAAGCTCGATGATTAGCTATGCACGTACGATCCCTCTATTTTTAGCTCTCAACATCCTTAAGCCTCCAACCCATATGATCTTTCACTAGTGACTAAGATCTCGAGATCTTAGATCTCACAAATTATTGCAGTGCTACTCCTTTCCAATCTTTCGAGATTGTTTTCTCCGAGTTCCTATTCCGAGATGGGAAAACGGGTTTCCTTCATTTTCTGTACTTAAACTTCCGTCGTAGTACCTCGATTTTCTAACCTCGTGATGGTGAATATCTTCTGTCTCTTAATTGATGCTTCTCCGTCAACCACTAGCAAATTTCTTGGTCTTGGCGGTTTAGTGCTTAATCTCTCGAATTTTTTTTCGAGGGAGTTTCTTTTGAGATGATGTGGTAGAGTGGGCCCAGACTGGTATTCTTCTGAGACAGAGTTTCCTCCAAGGTAGTTTATCACCGAGAATGGCTTACCTTTGAGGAGGGTTTCTATCGAGGGAGTTTCTTCCAAGATGACATGGCAGGAGCAATGCGAGCACATATTTCTTTCGAGGAGGAGTTCTTCCCGAGAAAAAGCCCCTCTTGTGAAAATTCAAGAAACCTCGAATCACCACTGCTACAACTGATTAAGTTCCTTATATTTGTTAATTACTGAACAAATTATTTATTGTTTCCTACAGTAAACATCGAAACTAATACACTGCAGTCTTCACCAATTAAATTATAAACGGAAACGAGAAATTGAGCAAGAAAGAAAAACACAACACATTACATTGTTATTTTTGGACAAATGTCCCTGGAAAAACCCAATGCGGGAAAACTGGTGTAGCAGCTGAGGGTTTTTATTATTAAGTAATAGTAATTCTTAGTACAATTCGTTGTATGCCCAGCTAGTTATCCGATACAGAGAGAAACTAGGCAAAACAAATAGTGAGATGATCTCACCCTGTCACTGGAAGAATCGACTTTGATCTCGCTGGACATGAGCCTTTGGGTCACTTCTGCATTATCCTTTGCATAGAACTGTGTCAACCCCACGCAGTCTCCGCGTCACCTCTATTAGGATTGCATTGCCCCTCCTTCTGATACTCTACTAGCTGGAAACTTTAGCTCTCAGCCTTCTGGTCTCACACCTCGGCTCTCGGCTTTTGAAACTCGATTTCCTCAGCAAGAATTCGATCTCCCTCTCAAGCTCTGCGCTATCACATCGTAGCTCTGTGTGGCCCAGCGTCAACCTCGCTGGATGTCGTTCTGCCCTCTCTGCCTTGTACTTTCTAGTCCAGGAAAACTTCCCTTCGGATACTATCCTTGCCCCTCATTGCAAAAGATCACTTCGAATTCCTCTTTTGACAACTGTTGTGCTTCAGAAATTTGATCTTCTGATCTCCACTCGATGTGTCTTCCAAATGCCCATCAAACCTCCTCTTGCAATCCTTCTGTTGAGAACCAAAAGCCTATATTAGATCCTAATCAATGGCTCAGATCATTTTGGTTTGATCCTCATCTTCTTCTAGAAGTTTCACCCACAGTGAGATTAATACCCTTTAATTATTTTAATTTCCTAAGTTTAGACTTAGGCACCCATTAAAAATAATTAATTATTTTAATAAAACTGATTCCTGGTGGAATTTCCCAAAATGATTTCTGGGTATTGTGGAATACATGTGTCTAAGCCTCCCTGCAAATTTTGAGGCTTAGAGCACATCAGATGCTACCAGAAATCAACATTCCCTCTTAGCGAGGAATGTGCTCTAGTAGTGCAACCTGCTAAAGCATCACCCTTCTTTGTAACATCTCCCTTTGTGCTACTGATGTCTGACATCACTTCCCACAAACTACTACGCAAATGCTGCATTTGTACTGCTACTGACACTGCCACTGTCAACATTGCATTTGTACTGCAACCTTCTCCAACTGCTATGGCTATTGCATTAGCAATGGAAAAGCATCCAAAATTACTGAACAGGTGTTCAACATGATGCATCTGTTGCTAGAGTTCTGACTGTTTCTAGTCTCTGCGCTGACCCTTTGAAACCTTTGCGCTGTTGCTGACTCTGCTTTGTGCCAACTGCACTGCTGCCAACTCTAGCTCTACATTGCTTAGTCTCTGGCGCTCCTAGCCACTACAACTGTCACTCTGACATTCCTCTGCACCAATTGACACTGGTCAATCCTGCTACTTCTGAATTGGGCACCCATAGCAAGGTATTGATCCAAGAGATGGACTCCGTAAGGATCTTGCCCATCTGCAGTTATTTCAAACTATAGTTCTATATCACCCCACCTCTGGGTGATCATGGCAAACTCCTCCTCCTCGATCTATGTGGATGTAGCCTTCAGATCATGCTTCTCATCTTTGTCCTTCTTGAGAGGACATTGTGTAGTGCAGTGACCAAGTTCACCACACTGGAAGCACTTGATCTTCGAAATGTCCTTCCTCTTCCGCTGCTCCTATTGTCCCTTAGATGCAAGGATTGCATTCTCATCCTCCTCGGGATTTGTTCGACTACTGCTGCTGCTACTATCAAGTTTGCACTTGACTAAGACTCTCCTCATCTCTTCTTGTTGAAGAGCGGCCCACATCCCTTCCCAATTTGGCAACTCTCTCTGCCCAAGATGCTTTGGACAAATACTTGCCATTCTTCTGAGACTGAATTTAGAGCCAACCTCACCATCTCGGTAGGGTGAGGTGTTGACCTCACAACTTCCAACTCGTCTCGGGTCTCCTGAAGCTTTGCAAGGAACATATCAATGCGTTCCCCCTTCTGCATCTGCGTAGATCTCATCTTCTACTCCAAGTACATCTTCCGCTGCTCGAAAGTTCCCTAATATAGCGTGGACAAGGCATCCCACATCTCCTTGGCAGTCCCTTTGCTTGAGATGTGACATACTACATGATCCTTTACTCCATCAAGGATCATTTGCTTGGCATTTTCCATCTCTTCCTTGTACTTCTTGAGCGGATCTGGATCTGTGGGCTCAGCTACCACACTGTCAACGTAGATGTTAAGAAAATGTTCATCCAGAAGGCATGACATCCTTGCCTTCTAGATCACATAGTTGGATGCACCATCCAACCGATTCTGATCTTGCAATCCATTGGTTGCTATCTCTGCCAATCGAAAAAGTTGAATGACCTCCAATCTCCTCTGTGCTGCTGCTAGGCTAGCTTACGCACTCCCTGTTGGAGTCAATATATCTGCTACCCCTTGCTGCTGCTCAATAAATGAGAATTCTAATTCCCTGGCTAGGAATTCTTTGAGGAAGAAATTCCCTCAAGTGTCTCTCTCTCTCCCACTGATGTTATTCTTTTAGCAACTGTTGCAAAATGTTTGCATCCCAGTTGAAGATCTGCTCTGTAAGGAAAAATACACTACTCCCTTCTGCCTCTAGAAAGCTTCAATCTGGAGATCGAATTTCTCTGTCGACTCACTCAGAGAAATCAAATTCTCCTCAAAACATCGACCTCCTTGGCCCACAAAACTGCGCTGCCTTTGGGGTTTCGAATTGCTGCATTTGTAGTAATTTCGAACTCCTCTTCCTTTCTGCTTATGAGCTCTTCTGCTCACGATCTATGCGCTGATACCATGTGAAAATTCGAGAAACCCTGAATCACCACTGTAGCAATTGATTAAGTTCCTTCGATTTGTTAATTCCTGAACAAATTATTTATTGTTTGCTACGGTAAACACTGAAACTAATACACTATAGTCTTCACCAATTAAATTATAAGAGGAAACAAGAAACTGAGCAAGAAAGAAATACACAACACATTACACCGTTATTTTTGGAAAAATGTCCCCGAAAAACCCAATGTGGGAAAATCGGTGCAACAATTGAGGGTTTTTATTATTAAGTAGTAGTAATTTTGAGTACAATTCGTTGGATGCCCAACTGGCTATCAGATACAAAGAGAAACTAGGCAAAACAACTAGTGAGATGATCTCACCCTGTCACTGGAAGAACCGACTTTGGTCTAGCTGGAAATGAGCCTTTGCATCCCTTTTGCTTCAGCCTCTACACAGAACTGTGTCAACCCCACATAGTCTCTGTGTCAACTCTGCTGGAACTGCGCTGCCCCTCCTAATCCTTTGCTAGCTAGAAACTTCAGATCTTAGTGTCCCGGTCTCACACCCCGTCTCTTGGCTTCTGAAACTCAATTTCCTCAGCAAGAATTCGATCTCCCTCTCAGGCCCTGTGTTGTCACAGCGTAGCTCTGTTGGCCCAACGTCAGCCTCTCTGAACGTCGTTCTGCCCTCTCTACCTTGTACTCTCTGGCCTAGGAAAACTTCCCTCCGGATACTATCCCTGCCCCTCACTGCAAAATATCACTTCGAATTCCTCTTCCGGTAACTACTGTGCTTCAAAAATTCAATCTTTTGATCTCCACTATGTCAACCCCACATAGTCTCTGCGTCAACTCTGCTGGAACTGCGCTGCCCCTCCTAATCCTCTGCTAGCTGGAAACTTCAGATCTTAGCGTCCCGGTCTCACACCTCGTCTCTTGGCTTCTGAAACTTGATTTCCTCAGCAAGAATTCGATCTCCCTCTCAAGCTCTGCATTGCCATAGCGTAGCTCTGCGTAGCATCAAAAGATTGATACTTTATTTGATAGTGGTTCACAAGTAAACTTGATTTCTGAAACAATTGTAAAGAGGTTGGGCTTACTAACAACACCTCACAAGAAGCCATATCCATTAGGTTGGGTATGTGATAAAGCAAAGCTACAAGTGACTAGACAATGTAAACTTACGTTTGCTATTAGGTAAAATTTTGTAGATGAGGTTGAGTTGGATATAGTTCCCTTGGATATATGTGGTATTGTTTTAGGAAGTCCTTACTTGTATGATAGAAAAGCCATTTTCTATAGAACTGAAAATAAGTATCAACTCACAAATATGGAATAGAATATATTGTAAGAGCTCATTAGCTCAAAAATAACTACACTCTCATAAATTCAGGGCAGATGAAAAGAATTGTAAATTCATGTGAGCAATTTTTACTAATGGTTGTAAAGGAAAAGACCCCTGATAAAACCAATGCATTTGAAGGATGTGATGCTAAATAGAAAGCTGATTTAGGAAAAGTTGTTTCAGAATATGATATCCTATTTCAAGAACCAAAAGTCTACCACCCAAAAGGGAAATAGTACATGATATTCATTTGCAGTAAGATGCTCCATTGCCTAACATCAGAATGTACAGGTTATCCACTTTAGAGAATGCAAATATCAAGAAGAAGTTACAGGAGCTGCTCGATAAAGGTTTCATAAGACCAAGCACATCACCATGTGGATCTCCAATCGTGTTGGTGAGAAAGAAATATGGTTAGTGGAGGATGTGCATTGATTATAGAGCACTGAATAAAATAACAATCAAGAATCATTATCCTCTTCCTCGCATAGATGATCTATTAGATCAATTGAAGGAATTTGTTTACTTTTCCAAGTTGGACTTGCATAGTGGCTACAATCAGGTCAGAGTTGCAGAACACGATGCATGGAAGACTACTTTCAAAACAAAGCAAGGGTTGTATTAATGGCTAGTTATGCCTTTTGGCTTAACTAATGCTCATGCCACTTTCATGAGAGTTATGAATGATGTACTCTGAACTTTTATTGATTATTTTGTAATTGTATATTTAGATGAGATTGTTGTTTTCAGTAAAACACGGGAAGAACATTTGAAGCATGTAAAGCAAACTCTAGATGTTTTGAAAAAATAAAATCTCTATGTTAAATTATTAAAATGTGAATTTGGAAAAACATCTTTAAATTATTTGGGTCATATAGTAGGGGGTGGTGAATTGAAGACAGATCCCTCTAAGGTTGAAGTCATTGTGAACTGGCCTAAACCCAAATCTCCTACCAAAGTCAGGAGCTTCCTAGGAGTAGCACAATATTGGAGAAAGTTTATTGCTAACTTTTCCTTGATTGCAGCTCCCTTACATTCTTTAACAGGATTGAACAAGGTGTTTCAGTGGGGAGGCAAACAGCAGAAAGCCTTCAACACCTTGAAAGAAAAAATAAGTACAGCACCAATACTAGCATTGCCAGATCTTCAGAGACCATTCAAGATTTAAACAGATGCCAGTGACTATGCCATGGGAGCAGTGTTGATGCAACACGGTAAACCCATATGTTATCATTTTGAGACATTTAATTATGCAGTAGTTAATTATCCCACATATGATAAAGAATTGTATGCATTAGTACAGTGTGAAAAAGTGGAAACATTACTTAATGGGCAAAGAAACAATCATCCATACAGACCATTAACCACTTCAATATTTGCACTCACAAACTAAATTGCAGCAATCAAAAAACTATAGGTGGATGGGTTTTCTACAACAGTTTCATCTAGTCATCAGATATAAGAAGGGCATACACAATCAAGTTGTAGATATGTTGTCCAGACCAATCATAAATGCATCTACTATTGCTGAGCATAACTCAGTAATGCATGAACGTTACATTGAACAATATGCTCAAGATATAGATTTTAAAGATGTATATGCAACTTTAATTCATGGAAAACAAGCAGAAGAATTGGATTATTATGTTAAGGACCAACTCTTGTATCATTTGGGAAAGCTATGCATTCCACAAACTGAAAGAGTTAACATAATTCGAGAAGCACATACTTCTTATATCAGGTCATTTTGGTGTAAGTAAAACAGTTGCACAACTACAAAGGTTTTGTTATTGGCCAAGAATGCGTGAAACAATTTCTAGATATATTAAAGGGCGTACCATGTGTGCTAAAAGCAAGTCTATTAATAGAAAAGTAGGCTTGTACACTCCACTTCCAGTCCCTTCTCATCCTTGGGAAAGTGTTTCCATGGACTTTGTTGGGGGATTGCCAAAATCTAGAGATTATTTATATGTTATTATGGACAAGTTTAGAAAAATGTGTATTTTAATACCTTGCAGCAAGCAAATTACAACTGAACAAACAACAAAGTTGTCCTTTCAGCATGTATGGGTTCATTTTGGGTTACCCACTTCCATTGTATCTGATCAAGGTTCCCGATTTGTTGGGAAGTTTTGGTCAAGTTTGTGGGAATTGATGGACACTAGACTGAAGAAGAGCACAACCTTTCATCCATAAACATATGGCCAAACAGAGGTGGTCAACAGGACATTAATCCAATTGGTCAAGGGTTATTGCAGCAAGCGTCCCACGCTTTGGGATGAACATTTGTGTTATGTGAAAGGTGCTTATAACCATGCTAAACACTCTTCTACACAGAGATCTCCTTTTGAGACTTGTTTTGGTTTTATACCAAGGTCTCCCTTGGATTTTGTCTTTGGAAAAGACATAGCAGTTGATGGACACAATGATGTGGACAAAGCAACTAAGTTCATTGAACAGATCCAAGAAATTCACTAGGCAATGTAGGAACATCTGGAAAGAAGCCAGGCCAAGTACAAGGCAAGGCATGATAAGCATCGAATTGAGCATAGCTTCCAAGTTGGTGATCAAGTCTGGCTGTACATCAGTAAAAACAGAATGCAAGGTGAAGGTGAAAAGTTGAAGCCAATAAGGTATGGGCCTTTCAAGATACTTGAGAAAATTGGTGAGAACACTTTTCGCCTTTATTTTCTAGCTTATATGCATATCTATTCAGTCATTAATGCAAAGAACTTGAGACTATATGAACCTTCATTGATTGAAGATCCCGAAGAGCAAAGTTTGTTGCCTTCTATTGATGATCTGTTGCCTGAATATCTCAATGAGTTGTAGGAAGATATAGTTCTGGACAGGAAGGCGAGAACTACGCGTAGAGGGGATGTTGAGTACCTCATAATCGGACTCAAAGGTTCAAAACCAAGCAGTGCAAGATGGATAGAGATTGGACAAGTGAGGAAGCTGTATCCTCACTTGATTGATGCTTAAAAACCAACTTTTGGTGGTCCAAAATCTTTTTCAGTGGGAAGGCTTGATCCAAATGGATCCTAGAAAACCCTCTAAGTCTTCTAAAGATCAAAACTATCACATGAGAAGAACTTTTAGAAAATTTGGATAACACTATCGGGAGGCAAAAACATAAAGAAAACAGTGAAATGAAGCCTATCAGAGGTCAAGAGAGCAATGCATAGGAGCCGTCAGTTCTGGCCGATCAACGGTCCAGATCCGATCGGCAAATCGCAATCAGCAGTGGCAAGCGGAGGCTATCGGCGGAGACCACATGGAATATGCGACAGTGATCAACGGGGTCAATGAGGACCATCGAGCAAGCGTGCAGATCAATGGCCCAAGTTGGATTGCAATATCGTGTCGGAAAACCATAGAGGAGTGCTTACAAACGGCCTGGGGGTATGTGCGATATGCGATTACGATCAATCGCATCACAACATTGCATTAGAGCATTACAATGGAGCAAGGCCGATATAGACCTAACTCGTGATAACAGGACCTGATGGAGAAACATGTGACATTTCACATATTTTGAGATCCGGAAAATGACATTTTCCTTTGTATTTGCATTTTTCGTTAAATAAACGAAATACGAAGGAAATGTGCCGATGTAATGAAATCGGATCTGAAAGGGTTTATGAATGCAAATATATAATATTTCAAGTCCGTCTAAAGCCATTTTATGGGGTTTTTCAATGTTTTCATGTATTTTTAAAATACAAAGGGAAATCACGAAACAAGTAGGATTTCGGGCAGGCCATAGGCAGTAAGTGGTTTTGGCTGGGCTCTGCCCAAACCTGTACACTGGCTGCCACGTGGCCAGGCCCTGGAGAGAGAAAACCACCCTTTTCGGGCAGTTAACTCTTGTATGCATGAGCCGCCCGAAATGAACCTCAGCTGTTGGATCTAGATCTCTCATATCAACGATGGAGATACGATAAGCAATTAAAAGGCGGACCGTATAGAAGTATAGGGCAGATTTATGGATATTTGAAGTCCAATGAATAGTGTTTTGGCAGATTTTTCCCGTGTTTGAATGTATTTCTTTGTGTAAACATAGAACGACTATTTCGAGAATTTCAAAGGCCCGATGGTCCATTCCATTACAGAACAGGTGGCCACCATCCCTTAAGGCGTTTAGCAATGATTGCTAACGCTCAGAGGGGGAGCTGAGCGGACAGAGGCCGGGAAGCTAGAGAGCCCGAGAAGGAGAAACGAACAGACAACATCAATTGGCTTTAAAGCCACAGACTGCCAAAAACAGAGACAAGTAATGCTGAGATAGAGAGCAAATAGAGACAGAGAGTCAGTGAGGAGAGTTTGTGTACTCAGAAATACTTGGGGAATCCAACTAATGCCTTGTTGTTTTGTATCTGTTGTGTGAGACTCAAATTGAGCTCAGTTTTGTAAAAACTCTGCTTCTAAAGACATAATAGAGAGGTCACCACTGAAGGTTGCACCAGGAGACATAGCCCAGGAGTGTTGGGTGAACTCCTTATTAAACTTTTTGTGTTTATGTGTGTTTGTCTATTATGTTCTTTAACTGCTTCATTGCCTTTGTATTTCACAATTTTATCGATCCATTGCACAAAGTAACATAGGCAAATCTATGCACATGAGTCTGTAATACCTTAATAATTGTCTAAGATCTCATTATCAGATCAATCACAAAGGTATCCCCTAAAAACCATAGAAAAGAATGTAACAAACTACATGAAAATAGGGCCAAAAGAAACACACCACCTAATTTTTTAGAAACAACAACAAAAATTATCATCAAAACCACAAAAAAAAACCTTCATAGATCATCATTTTCTGACAATAAAGCCTTACACACAATATTGTCCCCCCCCATATAAAACTATGATAACAAGAAACTTACCTCAGAACCATAGTAGTTGTACATCTCAAGCATACCTAAAAAACCATCACAACCTATATAGTTGTCAATATAAAATTCCACTACTAAATGAAATCCTCCCTACCCTACATGATATTTAAAATTCATGACTCAAATGTAAACAACGCCAGATAACTTCTAGGAACAAAAACCTACAAAAAGCTAAAAAAAATATTTTTAACAAAAAAAAACCTAGCCCATAAACCTTAAGAGCTCAGAAATAACGAAGTTTATGTTATTGACACACAATTGAAAATCCCAGACACCCTAACAAAACTCAAATTTGATAAATGCACACTAGAAAAAACTAAAAAACTGAAATCTTACTAGTAATAGTAAATCGTCTTAGGCATTCTTGGATGCAACAACCAAGATCCATTTTTAAAATCTCAAACACGACAAAACTTTGTATATTATCAAGGCCTCACACACTTGTTAAACATTAAACCCAAAGGTAAATATAATGCAATAGATTTGCAAAGCTCAAAGCTCTTGTAGAGCCTAAGAATACATGAAAATGACCAAAAGATCTTTAACGGGCCATAACTCATTTCAAACCAAAGCTCTCTTTGAAATACTAATTTCTACAAGTGATTTGATGTGTGCGAGGTCAATGTTTAGACATTGCGTAATATATTAATGTTGTGTACATTTTATGTTTAAGTTGTTTTTAAAATGTCAAATCTAACCCTAGGTAATTAATCCAAACAAACTTTGTACCCAATCATAAAATAATTTATTAATTTTCAAAATGTTTTTAAATTTCAACAAAATAACTAATAAAAAAATTATTACAAAACATTGGAAAAAATTACACAATTATTTTTGTCAACCATAAAAATAAAAAATCAAAACACTTTGACTAAAAAATGATTTCTATATCCTCACCTAGGACAAGGACTAATAAAAAAGAAAGAGACTAATAATAAAGAAAGTAGAAAGCCTAGGTATGTATTTTGACAATTCAAATAAATTTCTAATTCTGGAAAGTATCTTCATGTTTTCGTGATTTCTTTCTTAAGTCATTAGCAAATTAGAGGGCCAAATTGACCTTCCCATCACCTCCTTACAACCAATTAATGCATTTGAGTAGCTAAATTTGACCAGATAATTTACAAGTTATTCCTTGTGTAGATAATAGGGAATAATTAAATATTATCAAGTACATTGTAGATAATGTGGAATAATTAAATATTGTCAAGTACAGTATAACGAAACAAGATAACGATGGTTGATTATTAATTAGATCCCTGGAAATCAAATAAATGTATTGTTTTAAATATATGAAGAAATAATCCATAATATTATGAATTTCCTGGTATAAATTATATTTTTTAACAATTAGATTGTTTAAATATAGTAAATAAATGTATTGTTATAAATATATGGAGAAATAATCCATAATATTATGAATTTCCTAGTATAAATTATATTTTTTTACAATTAGATTGTTTAAATATTTTTTTCAGAAGAAAAATCATGATGTTCTATATTAAGGTAATATAAAGCAGATACATATGGGCATGTTCATAAGATGATGCATACAGGCCAGGTGAAAGGCGGGAGGAAAAAAAAAATCCATTCCCTTAGTCCCTATTGTTCAGCATAGATCCATAACTTTCAAGTATAAACAATTACCACAGAAAAAACCATACGGGGCCAGAGCCCCGTAAGAGACAAAATTATAAGATATTAACATAAAATAAAACCATGTTGTCCTGATGAGCAACGATTTGAAACTTCAGAGGAGCTATTAGCCTGAGATATCATGATATGCTTTAATATAGCGCAAGAGAGCAGACACAGGCATTCTGGAATTTTGAAAGATGGAAGCATTTCTCCACTTCCATATGAGCCAGCATGCATGAACAAAAAGGGAGCGCCGAGACTCTGACTGTCCACTTTACCACCTGATTCCATCCTGTGTAGAAGAAAATGAGTGGTAAGGAAACCCATAGGAAATGGAAAGATCATACCAGATGTACATGGAGATTGGACATTGAAAAAACATGTGAAGATTCGTTTCCACATCCTTTTGACACATGGAACAGCGCCCCGGGCTTAGCCATCCCTTTCGCTGAAGCACTTCCCATGTGAGGTTCCTGTTGCAGAAGACAAGCCACGTGAAAAGGACCATTTTTAGCGGGCAAGTGACTTTCCATAGAGGCATCGGGAAAACCATGAGGGAGGAAGGTGCAGATTGCATAGATAAAGCAGCATAAATATGTTTGACATTGATAGGTAAAGGCTTACAAGGGAGGGCCCACACCAAAACATCTTTAGTTCCTGAGCGATGAATTGCCATGTTCGAAAGAGACTGAACAGTAGAAACCCAAAGTGGAAGAAGGGAGGGAGGCAGGTGGAGGTCCAATCCATCATTCCAGATAGGAGAGGAGTGTGACCATGATTTGATCAACTTATCCCAAGTAAAAATACCTTTTGCATGGAAAAAATGGACCAAAGGAAAAGGAAATGGGGAAACCGGGCCGTTTATGATGAGGTCAAAACTGAGGCTGACAGTCTCGAGGGGAAGTCTCTTGATGGATGATTCGAGGCTAGCATCAGGATTTCTTTAGCTCATGGCTTGTCGAGAGGTGGTGAAGAGCGTTGTAGGTCCTATCTTGGGGACATATTCCTCGGCATTCACCATGTGACTTGTACCACGTAATTCTCGCTCCCAACCCATGTGGAGGGGCATCTTGACCAAACAAGGTGGCTTCGACAGCGAGTTGGAGGTGGCACTAGGGGATAGGGTTGTTGCAAGACCCAAGCAGGGAGGGCGTGCCGCTGATGGTGCAGTTAAGGTGTTGTCTAGAGATCGAGGTGGCAGAGGAGGTGTGTGTTTCATGCAGGTTGGTCGGGTTGATAGCGGTGGTGGGAGTTGAAGTGTGGATGGTGGGTGTGGAGTAGGTGTGCGGGGTCAGAGTCACAAGAAAGGGCACGCAGGAGTTGTTGACCGGTAGAATCGCTCTGATGCACATCGTGGCCTGCTCCAATCAGATATAAATCACTTGGAAGCATATGACAGGACCATAAAGGAAGAGCATGAAGTTTTCATTGCCATGTTAAACCAGTTGCATTATTTTCAATTCCATATCAGAGAAAGGATTATGGTGGTTTGGTAGAGGAAAAACTTGCTAACAGAAAACGTCAAGAATCTGGAAACATGGTTGGCTCACTTTGAGAAACATGTTTAGTGTTCATCTCGCCCGCCTTCCCCTCCAAGCACTGGGCTGGATAACCCAGCACCAATTACATATGACGATTGAGTATGGTCACAAGCGTCCTTCTGGTTCTGTTTGTCTTTTGGTGATTTTGGCCTGCCAGGCTATGGACTTCTAATCTACTTTTTCTTCTATTTTTTTGTAATATGGTGATCACATTGGTAAACAAACCCAGTCTGGGTGAGACCACTTGCATTTTGATATCTATGTACTCTCCTTTTGATCAATGAATAGATCCTCGACTTACGAAAAAATAATGTGTACATACGCTAGAAAATAAACAATATTTGACAACATTTGCATATCTGAATTAAGGTTTCTCTGATCCATAAATCGAATATGAGAAAAATTTCGGTGAAAATCACATCATAAGAAATATGTTGACGTGTTTCAAACCATCCAATGTGGTTCATCGTCAGCACAAAATGGAGAATCAGATCATGGCAACAGACTAAATAGAAAGATAATATAGAGAACCTTAAAAAAATTAACGATTAAATAAAAGACTAATTTTGAAAAAAAAATAGAATATTAAAAAGGCCTTAAGTCAAATAAGTGGATTAAGTCAAATATTTATATTCTTAATATTTATTATCATTTTTAATTTTAGATTAAAATAAAGATGAAATAAAATCTTTATAAATTTAAAAAATTCTTAATATATAATGCAAACTTTAAATTAAATAATTAAATCAAATCTTAATTTAGGTAAAAAAAAATAATGAAAATTCAATATAGATTGAGTTAGACTTTAACTAAATAATTAATTAAATTGATTGGAATGAATAGTATTATAAAATAATATATTCTAAATTTTTAAGAAATAAGAATAAGATTTCAAATTAAGATTGAACAAATGGAGATTCTAAAAGAAATCAAAATCATAAAAAAATAAACAAAAATAATAAAGAATATGGGGAATAATAATCTAGAAAAAAATATGATAATAATCAAAAAAAAATAAATCACTAAAAATAAACGAAAATAATAAAAGATATGGGAATAATAAATCTAGGGAAAAAATATGATAATAATCATATAAAAGGGATTTTTTATTATTATCTAAAACTACGAAATCCACCAAAAGGATAGAAGGAGAAGGAAAACAATAATGGCTTATAAGAATAATAATAGATAATAATTAAAATAAATAATAAGTAATAAATAAAATATTTAAAAATCAACAAGAAAGGGTAGGGACCTAACATCTGTTGATATTCTAGCCATTGTCTCTATTTAGATTGGTTGGCCTCCTTTCAATCTCTAAGGCTTCCCTAAACTTACGATGATGGAAATGATCTATCTTAGTAATGACCCATGTGTCTTCAATACATATGTGGTGTTTTGTCTTTTCTGCATGTTTCACTAATGTTGAGGAGCGGGTCCTCCTATGTTTGATGTCAGTCGCATACTCATGAATCCTTTGATTTATTGAGCAGTCAGTCTCACCAATGTAGGGTGTCCCACAAGAACAAGGGATCATATAAACAACCTTCATATCCTTAGGGTCTACCGTGACATTTGCATTTTAACCTTTTATATATAAATTTAATGAGGAATGTCTTTACTTGGCCCTAATCTCTCACTCTCAGGTAAGACTGTTTCATGGAGATCACATAAAACTCAACCTATTATACTTTTTCATTACTGGAGGAAGATGGGTTTGAATGCCACATGTCAATGGCTAACTAAAGGCCCTCAATTTGCTAGTGGAGTCTTGAGAACTCATCCTCATTTCTTTCCATTATGATTCTCTACTATACCAATAACTCCATGATGGTGGTTAATTTGGATACCAAGTGGTTTTGTCTCAATTTAAGAGTAATGATTTCTTCTTGTAGTTTAGGAATTGTCTCCATTAACCACTTCACTTCTATACTTGGAAGTCATGGCATGATGTTTATGATTCGGCTTTCACGGGTTCTCAATAAATTTGCCTGGATGAATTTTACACATTGGAAATTCCCAACTAAATGTGTTTCAAATAACCTATCAATTACGAAATCTCATGGTATCATAGAGACCAGTATCCACTTGACTTCACCACTATAATCTAAGAGATTCCAATATTGCAACCAAATCAGAAAATGACAAATTATTCAACATATATTATCTTGGGCATTAGGTTGCTAAATATTTCCTTCAAAGGAAGTCCAGAAGTGCATATAGTAGGCCATATAGTCTAGGTCACGCGAAATACCAACTCAATAACTGAAGCCTCTATACCAAATGATTGAGAGTGAACACATAAATTTGCAATCCCACATAATTTTGAGTCTCATAAACAACAATAAAATTACCCCATAGATTGTCCAAATGTAAATTTGCAAGCCATCTCAAACCACACCTTTATGGGCTTGAAATTATGGCTAAAGAGTTTGCAAACAAGGGAATCCACAAACTTTAACAAGAAAAATGTTCACCATGTGTTTCAACAAGGTTTAAACTTGCAAACATTTCCCTATTATTATATTGTAATCATTAGATAACACTAAGAGAGGAATTAGGCATAAAGTGCCTCGAATTTATTGCTTGTTAGACCTAAGAGAGGAATAAAACTAACAATTGTTAGATGAGGAGAATTGTGATCATTAGACTTACCAAATTTATACCAAATATTTTGTCGGGTATGTGTTATATTTTTTGCACGACTAGTCTCATGTGTGATACAGATGTGCCAGGTGCAACACGAGATTACAAGGGAGGCAATAGCCCCCCTTGTTTCAGGGGTCACAGAGGAGATATTCCCCCCTCCCTACTGTGGGGTTTGTAGGGGGAAGTAGTCCCTTGCACGAGGTTCGAGGAAGCACCCTGAAATAAATTATTTGGGTAGTTTTTGCATCCATGGTTTTTAGGAACATGGTAGTTTTGCACATGGTTTCATACATCCTTTCAAAGGATCTACAATATATATTCCAATCTTGGACTAATGGATTGGGGTTTTATGAATGTTATGACGTGTATATAATGTATTGTAACATTGTAAAGGAATATAATGAAAAATCAATCTAGTTTTCCTCGTTTTGGGTTTCAGGAGAAAAATGTATGTGTATTTTTTTTGTGATTGCCATTGTATCTTTTCTATGAGTTTTGAGAATATGTTTGTATATATTATCTGTACAAGGTTAAAACATACACCATTGAGTGCCACATGGCCTTGCCACTTTAGGTTTAATTTCCTACTCGTGAACTAAGGTAAGGATTTAAATTTTATATCCCCATTAATTCTTAATCTTCCTTGAGTTGATTAGGAACCTTCTTTAGGCAAATCATTTGCTGAAGCATTGCTTTGTCTTATTATGTGATGGATTTCATGAGAATTGTTTTTTAATTCAAATCTTCTTGAGAATTATTTTTGCAGCTAATTCTTTGGGAAACATCTCCGTAATTAAATTGTGAAAGATCAATTGTGAATCTCCAATGATCAAGAAATTTTTTATATGCCTTTCATGGGAAAGCATCACACCCTGAAGGATGTGATATGCTTCTACATGATTATTTTTTTGATGTCGTAAACCCCAAGAAAATATTAGCTCTATGGTTTCACCATGATAGAATAACATGTCCTGCTCCCGCCTCCCATGGATTCCTCTTTTAAGCACTAGTAAAACATATAATATGATAGGATCTAGAGCCCAACCGTTTTTAAAAATCAGGTTGAGAAAGTCTTAACTGCTAGTATACTTTGAAAGTCATTCTACACTTGCCAAAAAACACTTGAACCTCATCTGAGTTAAATATATGATTCAAGCACTCTATTCCATTTGCATTCAACACTTGGAAAAGAGAGGAAAGATCAATTCTTGATTCAAAGTGTTGTTCCATTAAGGACAAAAATCTTGCAACCACTTCTTGAGAATGAGGAGATTTATTTTCAAAAAAAGAACCATTTTGAGCAAGCCATATTTTCCAAAAAGAAACTTGGAAAGGGCCATCCAAACCTGCTTAAATATTTTTTTCCCAAGAAAAGTTCCAACATAGTTCAAATTTCAAACCTTAAATAATTTCTAAACATAAGTTGGCAAGTTCAATTGATACAACATCGAATGTAGGGTTGTTCACCATACCTCTCTTGAGAATTTGCAATATAAAAATAGATCAGGGATATTTTTCTCTCAGAAAATACATAAAGGACACCTAGAATGTCCTTAGATGGCCCTCCTAGAAAAATTATCGATTGTGATCACTTTCCTATGCAAAAGAGTCCAACAAAAAGTTATTGATTTTGGGAATTCCATTTAGATGCCATATGTTTCCCCAAAATCTAGATTTAGGAGGTTCCATCCTTGCTTATCTTCTTCCTCAAGGTGATTAGGAGCACATATTGCTAGCATATTCACAAGTAGATTCGTTGCCTCATTAAGATGAGTGGGGCTTCCAGATAGATCCCACTCTAGCCGCTTTCCATCACAATCCCACCAAGAGATATCTACTAAAGTAATCCCATTGTGTTGTGATAACCATTCTCAAAGAGGATGTAGGGAAAGAACTTCCACAAGAGGAGGTTGCTCCATAATATTGGAGTTTCAAAGACTGATTGATAACCCATTACCTAAAATCCATGAAAGGTGCTCATTTATCAAGGGGAGAGCAACATAAGTTAATCTCTAAATTAATGATCCCCCTATAATTGGAAGTGGTGAATTCAAACATGATATATTGTATCTAACAAAATATTTGTAATGAATTATTTTTTTCTAGCATTCCTCCTTTGGGGATCTAAATATCCATATTGATTTTCTCCCATGTCTATATTAATTAGGTGGGGGTCCCTTATTCCCAAACCTCCATGGAATTTTGGAGTATGTACAGCTACCCAATTTATTAGATGGAATTTATTTGAATTTTTCTTGCCCCCTCAACATATAGTTTTTCTAATTACTTCAGATTTTTTTAATAACTACTATAAGGGCAAGAAGGGACATAAATTGGAATAAAGGGAAGGTTGAGAGAATATATTTTATTAATATCACCCTTCCCGCTGCATTTAATTAAATAGCTCCCCATTTTTCAAACTATTTTCCTAATATAGTTAAAATTGGCATCCAAGATGGGTGGAGAGTAGGTTTGATGCAAATGGGCATTCCCAATTATTTAATTTATACTCATTTTTCAACTATATTGAAGCCAATAACTCTTTTGGTTTGGGCTTGTCTTCGCCTGCTAATATTCCAAATCTATATTTGGCTTTTCTCTAAATTGATCAAAACTCTAGATATTGCCAAAAATTTGTCTAACATATTTCTCAATCACTCAGCTATGATCACTGAGGTTTTTTCTAACAAAATAGTGTCATTTGTGAATTGTGAATGATATAGATTTTTCATGTTATTTCCAAATCTTATAACATGGAGTTTTTCCATGTGTCTTTCAAAATCTACATGTATGCTCAATGAGTCAGCCGTATGAATATACAACACTAGGGAGAGCAAGCAACCTTGTTGAAGGTGTCTTGAGGCTTTGAAAAAGCTAAATGTTCGGTGATTTACCAGAGGATAAATCCATGGACTTGAGATGTAGGAGGAGATCCATTTTAGAAATTTTACATGAAATCCAATCTTCTTGAGGGCCTCATAGAGAAAAAAATGATCCACACTATCAAAAGCATTGGCCACGTCTAACTTTATAAGCATCCATTTTTCTTCTCTAGATTCGCTAAAATGAACCACTTCTTTGACAAGAATGATGTTATCGAAAAGATGTATGTCCATAACATAACTCCTTGATTTTCATAAATAAGTTTGGGGAGAAGGGGTTTTATTCAGAGAGTTAGAATTGTGAAGATTATAGCATATGAGACATTATAGAGAGTAATGGGATGAAATTGAGCAAATGAAGTAGGGTTCACTTCCTTAGGAATTTAGTCCAAGAAGTAGGAGTTGATTTCACATCCTTTATATTTGTCTTTCATAGAGTAGTTAATCATTCTACATGGATTAGACTTAATGATTCCCCAACACTTTTGATAGAAATGGACAAAGAATCCATTTGGACATGAACTTTATTTGGTCCAAAAATCCTCGATACATGCCATATTTCTGCTTCATAAATTGATTTAAGCAAATATTTATTTTCCTCTACAAAAAATTGATGAGGAATATGTTCTAGCATAAAATTAACCACTTCTGAGTCTCTCACCCCATCACTTGAATACAGAGAGCAAAAGTCGTTGAAAACTACTTCTTTCATTTTAGCATAGTCAAACAGGATCTATGTGTCCATCGAAATTGATTTTATATTATTCTTCCATTAGCACATCTTTGCCTAGTTATGAAATAATTTGGTATTTATATCACTAACTTTGGACTCACCACACTCACCATAAGATCACAATCATAAATTCTAGTAAATGTAGAGGCACCGCTTAGTTAATAAAATCATGTATATCCTTAATTAAAAGTTCATTTCGAGTATTTTCCCTTGCATATAATTATTATTCAAATCATTTTACTGGTATTACACAGATTAATCATTTACAATTTAGTTCGAATAGGTGAAGGAACACCTCTACCTCTCTTTCCTTCGCAATTTTCAACAAGTCATACAGTCCTCTTGCTAAAATTTATTTTTTTTATAGAAATGGCAACTACTAGAGGTGGTTAAACAAAAGTAACTATGAAAAAACTAGAAAAACAATTAATAAATAGTTTAGCTAAAATATTAGATATCCATTTAATGAATATTGATATACATGAACTTAAGGACAAAAATAAATCTAACTACCAATCAACAACCACTGAATTTAGATTCTTGATTTTTGGACTTATTAGAATCGTGCTTCCCCCAACGCTCCCTGAACCTAATATTTTCATGTTTCTAGCCGATTACTATGACCCAATGAAGAGAAAAAATGTTTCTCATTTTCTCATTTTAAAAATGGATATCCCCTAAACTTTTAGGAAGAATGTTAGGGTTACGAGTCAATGGAAAGATAACTAAAGAAGATGAATTATAACAAGATTTTTTTAACTAGGCGGAAGTAAATAAACTACAATTTTTTAAAGACATTTTATAATTCTCTAGAGGTAAAGCTACTACTTAGCAATAAAACCTTGAAAACTAAATTTCAAGCCATGTCTTCCCAACTTGTTGTTTTACTAGAGTATTCAGACAACGATGAAGTAGATGAGGTTGTATTAATGTGTCTAAAAGAAGTATTAAGAAATCCTCATGAAATTGGACTAAATTTCCCTGATTACTTAGCTGAAAGAATCCATTTTCATCTGAGTACCATCCACTCATTTGCAATGTTCAAATATGCAACATATCTTGTTCACTTTATCCTTTTTAGTTATTTGGAATTCTTCTTGAAACATGGACTGAAATTGAATACTTAAGATATGCATGAGAGGGAGAAAAGTGTGGATAAATGGATAGACATTATATACCCAAGAAAACTTGAAGCAGATTATCTAGAGTATGTGAATCTCTTTCTTGCTTGACTTCATGCCAAAGTCTCGAATAAAACTCTTAAAATGATACTTGTGTTGATTTTTTTGTTAATGATGTCAAGGGATGCACAAATGAAGGACATTTAGATAGTCAAATAGCATATTTCGAGACCTTTTCAATTATATGTGGCACACCCTATAACTCTGCATGATTGAGGAGATACCAGCCTAGATCCATCTTAACCCTGGATCTATCAAGCACCGAGAGAGATCAAATTTCTCGATGTGAAAACCTATTTTTTTAGTGAAAAACTTGAGGAAAGGTTTTCACCTCAAGAGATTTGATCCCTCTCGGCGCTTGATAGATCTGGGGTTAAGATGGATCTATGTTGGTTTCAGTGGTGCGTGGTCATACAAAATTTGTTGAACATCTAATTATTTTGATAATTTTAAATATGCTAAATATGTCTAAGATTAATTTGATCAATTTTTTCTTCTTTTTTTTATAACTATAACAGTTATATTAATTATTTAAAAACTGGTTGGGCCGAAACCAAAACAACCATCATTACAATATTCAGAAGTAATTTTAGTTGCGTCTATCCTTTTCCTTACAAAGGTGTAGATATACTCTAGATTAGGGGATCAGGATCCATGTAGGTTCTTCATCATTCTTGCTAAATGCTCCTTGAGGCGGGAGGCATGCCAGATTTTCTTTTGTGTCTGCTTCCTTATTTGAACCACGTAGGATATGGAAAAGAAGGTAGGAGGAGAAATCTTGAAGCACGTATCACAGCCTTTGAAGTGTCTTGTTAAGCACCAAATTGCTGAAGTGGTCCTCTGAATTTAATATTTTTATCAGAATTTCTGAATCCCCGAAGACTTGTATTTCCTTATTGCCTTTTTCACGTGCTATTTGAAAATATTTTAGCAGCCCAAGGATTTCTTCTTGGTTGTTGGTTCTCTATCCAAGACCCCAGCTGAAGCTATCTTCTCGGATACCATTTGGGGAGTAGATCACTCTGCATGCTCCTATTGTCCCTAGATTTCCTTTGGAGGCACCATAAAAAAAGATTATTGTTTTACCCTGTTTCCTCCACCAAGCTTGAAAATCTGTGTTTGTATCTCGTAATCTCCATACATGAGTTTTACTGGGGCGAGTAGTGTCCTTTATCCTGTCTCAAAATATATAAGTTCCCAACCATTTCTTTTCTTCAGGGAGGAGGGAGTTATCATTTTTGAAGGGGTGATTGGCCACAATCTCGAGGAGTAGTGCTTTTTCTTTTGTTTCTACCTTCAAAGGGGAATTCAGAATGTTGTTGAATATCTAATCATTTCTAGCGAGCCATATTTTCCAGCAGATGTATTGAGGTAATGCTTTCCAAATTCTATTCCATGTTGTCTTTCTTTGGGTCACGTGGGGGTATCACATTCTCTAGGTGCTGAAGAGGGTTACTACTGTGACTTGCGATGGGGCAAAGACATTGAGGCCTTGAAGGATGCAGTCCCAAACTTCTTAAGAAAATGAGCAATCCATGAACAAGTGCTCCATGGTTTCCTAGGCTTTGTAGCAAAGAGAACACCAATGTGGCTCGTAAATACCTCTTTTACTCAGATTGTTGCTAGTTAGCACTTTCCTATGCATTAAAAGCCAGGTGAAGAAGTTTATTTTGGGGAGACCAAGAAAGTCCCGGACCTATTTCCACAATGTTGCAGTGTGGATCAGACCTTGGTGAGCTTGAAGAGAGGCGAATCCATGCTCTCCCTTGTAGATTCCATTCTTTCTCCATCCCCATTTGTCCGTCGAATGCAAGTGGACCAGTGCCAGGCCCGTTAAAGCTTCTTCCAGGAGTGCCTTTTGAATGCGCAACTGCTATGGAGCTCATGGAATATTCCAATTTCTCTAGTTTCCAGAATCGTCCCATGTTGAAATGTGCCAGGGTGAGAATTCCTTGTTACATCAGCCAATTCCTGACTTCTTTGATTACTTCAGAATCACTAAGAGGCGACTAACCCATTATATTGTCTTGCCACAACATCATGTTTTTTCCATTTCTAGGGATACAATACAAGTGCTTTTGGAAGAAATCGATCCCACGATGACAGAGACTCCATATCAATGTCCCTTTGATGTTGTTTTCGATATGAAGGTTTCTTAGCATGGAGCCATTTAGATATTTTTTCTTTAGAACCCGACTGACAGGGTGTTTCCTATTTGAGAAGAGGGTCCAGAGGATTTTGCCTCCCAAATCCAGATTGGCAAGGCCTATGTCTCTTATTTGTAGGCCTCCTTAGAGATATGGTGCTTGACTGTGTCCCAGTTCACTAAGTGAAATTTTCTTTGATTTCCTTTTCCTCCTTTCCACAGAAAATCCTTGATCAATTTGGAGATTTGGTCCGTGATCTTCTTTAGAGCCAGAAGAAAGGAAGCCTGATAAATTGGCAGGGAGGATAAAACAGATTTAATAATGATGAGTTTGCCAGCATTGGTGAGCCATTGTCCTCCCCAAGCTATAATCTTGGACTTAATTTTTCTTATTACATCTGTCCACAGCGAAGATTTATTAGAACCCAGGGTTATTGGTAACCCGAGGTATTTGATTTTATCCCAAGAAGCGAAACTCGAGAAGCCGAAGAAGAGGGCTATTCTCTGGATTGAATGTTGATCCACATTCCACCTGTATATTGCACTTTTCCTTTTGTTTATAAGAGCTCCTGATATGCTGTAGAATTTTTGGAAAATTCCACCGTAGACTTTGGTTATCTTGATGGAGGCTCCACCCAGAAGAAGAGAGTCATCTACAAATAAGGCATGGTTGAGAGGGTCTATCCCCTTCATCAGCCTGATGCCTGGAGCTGTCCCTGCTTTCATTTCAGTTGTCAGTTTTATACTTAACAAGTCTGCCATCAGGATGTATAAGAAAGGGGAAAGAGGGCAACCTTGCCTTATTCCCCTTGAGGCTTGAAAATAGTTTGCTGGCCTGCCATTAACTAACGGATTTATCCATGTCTTTTCAATACAAGCTTTAATCAAATTGACAAAGTTAGGGCTGAAACCAAAGAAAAGGAGGACTTTGTATAAGAAAGAAATATTTACCCGATCGAATGTGTTTGCGATGTCTAGCTTTATGAGCATACCTTGCTCCTACCGAAGATAACTGGAGTATATGACTTCTTGCACCTATATTACATTGTCCAGGATGTGTCTCCCTTTGAAAAAGTCACCTTGGGTGGGAGAAATGAGTTTCCCAAGCAATGGCTTGATTCCGTTTGCCAGCAGTTTTGTCAGGATTTTGTATGATGCATTGCAGAGCGAGATTGGCCTAAACCTGTCAAAAGTGCCTGGATTCACTTCTTTTGGTATTAAATGCAAGAAAGGTAGAATTAGTACTGCCTCCCACTTTAGCTTTTGGTGAAAATCTTTAATCATCCTCAGTAAATCAATTTTTATTATTTCCCAGCAAATTCTATAAAAATGAACTGAGAAGCCATTTGGTCCTAGTGCCTTGTCTGGCTCCATGGACCAAATTACTTTGCAGATTTCTTCCTTGGAGAAAGGTTTCAAGAGACCAGTGTTGTCCTCCTTGCTTACCAAAGATGGAATATGAGAGAGAAATTCAGAGATGACTTCTTCACAGCCATTCCTACCCTCTTTATAAATATTCTAAAAATGATCTTCTGCTGCCTCTTTAAGTTGTTCTTGACCTTTGAGAATAGTCCCATCTAAAGAAGTGATTCAGATATATGATTTCGGGATAGATGAGCTCTATATTTCCTGTGGAAGAATGAGGTGTTTCAGTCTCTAGCTTTTAGCCACAAGCTACGAGACTTAAGCCTCCAAAACTCTTTTTCTTGGTGAAAAGCGTTGAATGATTTGATTTGGGTAGCTTGTTCTTTTTCTAAATTTGAAGAAAAGATCTCCTTCCTTTCCAGATTCATTTGGAGATTTGATAAAAGCTTAACTGTCTCCTTTCTGTTGCTGGTAGGAGATTTTGAGGGTTTTTTAATCCATTTTTTCAGAGCTCTCTTGGTTTCTTTCAGTTTCTGCTCCCACACGAAGCTGGGAGATACTGTCACAGGTGTGGACCATGCCCCCAGAACAATTTCCATGAACCCTTCTTTCCCTTACCAAAGAGGGTTAAATCTAAAAGGTATAGGGCCCAAATTTTCTTCCTCTTCTAGCTGTAAGAGGACAGGTTTGTGGTTTGAGGCCAGTTTTGGGAGAATTTTCAAGGAGATCAACCTTTTTTCTAGCAACAAAGAGCTCTACGCTAGGAATCGATATAGGCGAGCAGAGATATGATCTGCCCCAACTCTATTATTTGTCCAAGTGTAAAGACCTTTCGTAGGTTTGAATTCAAGAAGATCCCAATGAAGTATTATCTCCTCTACAAATGGAAGCATTTGGTCCCTGCCACTATTGCCACCTCTCTTTTATTTTGGATCAAAGACGAGGTTGAGATCTCCAACCACTATTATATTATGAGGGGAGTAAATGTCTAAGAAATCAGGCAAGGTCTGCCAGCACTAGAGAGGTGTCAGAGTTTGGTGTAAATCCAACATTGGGTCTCAAAGGAACTTTCTAACTAAAACTTGTCCTCTGACCACAATGTTGCTAGGCCACCAGAGGAACCTCTTGCACTAATGGCCTTTCCTGCATTTTTTTTCCATTTTAATTTGTTGATCTCAAGAAGGGTTTCCCCTTCAATCTTAGTCTCTTGGAGCATGAGGATCTCAGGAGTTTCTATTTTCAGAAGGTCACTAACTGCTTCAACTTTCACAGGATTCCCCAAGCCTCTGCAATTCCAAGAGACTAATCTTGTTATTTAACGAGAGTGGAGTCGGTTGGGTCCCCCTTAGGGGGCCTTGCTCTAGTGTTTCTCTCGATGGACATTTCAATGGTGGATTGGCTACCTTGCATTTTTTACCTCTTCGCTTCCGCTTCTTCTTCCCTAGCTTCCTTATGAGATTTCCTCCCAACCTTTTCAAGGGTCTCTCAAATGTCTCATCTTCTGATGACCCAGAGGTTTCCGGAGGTTTTTTCCTTGTCATTTCTGCATAGGTAGGTGAGGAGGAGGTTCATGTTGGGGAGTCAAGATGGTTTACTTCTAAGTTATCCTTTTCTACTTCGAGTGGAGGAACTTGGTGTTCAATCTCCTTTATCACCGATTCTGGAATTTCTGTTGATGTGTTGAGGGTTTAAAATGGGTTTATTGAAGTTGTTGTCCTTGGTTGTTCTCCTTTTCCTTCTGCTTGTACCATTCCTATTAAGGGAGCACCAGACTCCAACGTACCTCTTTCCCTTTATTTCTATTACTCACCTTGACTAGGACTGCTTTCTGTACCTGGGTCCATTTTTCTCCTTTTGACTTCTCTAGGTCTTCCTTCGCCTTTTTTTTTTTGCATTATCTTGCGAAATTCCCGTAGTCATGGCAATGTCTGCATTTGAATGGAAGTTGTTCGTAGTCTAACTATTGAATATAAGACTAGTCTACTATTGTTAACTTTATGGCTTCAGGTAACCCTATTTCCAAGTCAATTTCGACGCATATTCTTGCACATGAGTATTGATCCCTTCTCTCTGCTTGGTCTATGTATTTTCCTAGGGTGTTTCCAATCGATTCTAGTGACTTCGGGTTCCAGTAGTGCAGTGGTTGATGTGGGAGGCGCACCCACACTAGATGATCTAGACTTAAATAGGAACGCAATAAAATATAGAGATAACCATATACACAAAGATGCAGCGGAAATAATACTTCATTTCATTAATGGAAAATACTGAAATATGCTTACAACTAGAATTGGAAATAAACCAGCTAGGACGATGGTAGCTTATCTCTGAGAAGAGATGTGCGGCTACATGTCTCTGAACTGTTCCGAACTTGTGTTACAATGAGGCTCGAAGGCCTATTTATTATTGAGAAACAATGGAAAAACCCTTCACATTCCAAAACCGACCCTTAGAAGATGAAACGCGAAATTGTGGGCCCCGTTTTGGGTAAATTGGTACATCAATTTCCCGGGGTTGTAACTTTGGCATACGATCTCCGTTTGACGCGTATGATAGCTCGTTAGAAAGATCTATCCGAGAACTACCATTGTTGGAATAGGCAACATCAGTCCATTGCATGGACCCATGTTGCCCCTGGATTCCCCAAAAACGGTCGTTTAGGGCCTCAAAACGGCTCCGGAAGTTTAGGACCCGAAAAACTGCTAAAAATAGTAAGTTGTGCTATAATTAAGGAAATTGAAAATGCTGAAAGAGACAATGATGGGGGTCCAGATGGACTTGGCAGGTGGCCACCAATATCCACCTGGATCAAGGGGGCAACCATATGTCGATATGCCATCATCTTTAGGTCAGCCTGGAATGACTATCTGTCAGTGGCAGCCAACCATGCCCGTTCAACCTAGGCTTGTGTATCCATCACAACCTATGCAAGTTGTGTCATCCATACCTACAACATGTTGTTACAAATGTGTTGAAGTCACAAGCTCAAATTTTCGTATTGCAACCTGTGCAAGCTAGCCTTTCTACCTCAGACCGCCAAGTTTCAGGTATACATATCCAGCCTTCTCAAGTGGGTTTACAACAACCACTTGTGTCTGGAGCCCAACAACTTCAAGATAGTTTACCTTTTAGCAAAATGACACAGACTTACACTAGTTTAGTGTATTCACAACTTGGTCAACCTTACATTGGTGGGAAACAACAACCATGAAATAAACAACCATTGTACCAACAACAACATTAGTTGATTCAATAGCCTTGGCAGCCCCAATATCAACAACAACAACTCCAGCAATACCAACCTCAACATGGACTTGGGAAATACGATTATGATGGGTTTGGTCAGCAATAATTTTATCCAGGTCCTGGTCAATAAGCCTATGCTAGTTTTAGACAACAACAAGTTTACCCTGGTGCACAACAACAAGAACCTTACACCGGATTTGCTCAACAAACTTACCCATATCAAGGTTACCAGTAGCAGATGCCTTATGCTAGTATGAAAAGGTCCATTCTGAGGAAATTCCATCTTACCCTGGATATGCTCAACCTGACCTTAATAGATAGTTGCCTTTCGTTGTGACACTTGAGTTACCAGATCTAAATTAGCTCACCAATGACCCAATTCTTTATACACCTTGGTGGCTGGTGATTCATCATAGGTTACCTTCCGATATTCCAAAATTGAATGGAAATCCTAGAGAAGACCCATCCAACCATGTCATGACTTTTCATTTATGGTATTCATCAAACTCCTTGAATGATGATTCTGTTAGACTTCGTCTTTTCGAGAGAATGCTTACTAGTTCCCCTGCGAAGTGGTACATTGAGTTTCCACGAGCTTCTTTTGATAACTTCACTACTTTAGCTACCACGTTTTTAACCCACTAACAGTTACCCATACGATATGAGACTAGAACGAAACTATTAACCAGCATTAAACAGACTACTGCTACTCATATCTCTGATCATATTCATGAGTGGAATTGTCATCATCGAATGGTTAAAAATCCTTGCTGCCATCTATCACTGAGGATGTGGAAAAAGGTGGAGTTGTCACAGAAGAGTAAGTAATTGCTCGTGCCCAATTTTTGGATTTAATTTATACACAATTCGACGCGCTCTATGACAAGATCCTGAATGCACCCCGATTGGCTTTCACTATTCCTCCTCCACCATTGAGTAAGGACTCTCATGCTGGTGAGGATGTGATTGGTTCTTCGAGCACACAATCGGTAGGTAGACCATCTGGTCAAACACTTTCCATTTCCAATCAAACTACAAATGCACTTGATAACACTCTTACTTCCAAAATCAATGCCGTGTCATCTAATAAGGGCAAGAATGAAAAGCAACCAGGAGGTAAGAAAAAGGGGAAAAACAAGAAGAAACAAAATAACTCCCCTCAAGAGAAATCATCTGATTCCTCTTCTTCGGCTAGGAAACCTCTTTACCTGTGATTGATCTGTAATGATGAATATTTTACGCGAGATTGTCCACACCACTCCAAAGTCTCCAAAATTCTGAAGACTTCTAATATATTTGTGGTATTGAATGATCCTTTTCCAAAAATGGAGACAAATATGGTTGCTACAGACCAAGCTTCCACTTCCCAAGTGCTTATGCTATTCGCCTCTAAGTAGCAAGATGATGTTTTGGTGTCAACATGAAATAAAGATTATGGAAATCAATCATTGTCATCAAATAACTAGGTTGATCAACCTAATCCTTCGACTACAACTTCAAATGATCCTATTCCACCACCTATTGCACCAAAATTAACAATAAAACCACTTAAGGAAGTTGTACACAAATTGACATTTAACCCTTTGAGCTCGAGCTGCACAGAACTATAACATAGTAGAAGATTTGGCTCAATCACCTTCTACTATGTCTACGCTTGAGGTCCTACAAAACTATCCCTCTGAAAAGTAGGCTTTGTTGCTAGCAATTGGTGGAATCAATCCAACTAATTCCAATCTTTTGGTTTTCAACCATGTGGGTTATAAACCACAATTACCAGCATGATTAGCATTTTTGATTCAAGTAAATTCCTTGAATAAACTTGTTCATTGAACCATTATTGACGAGGGGGCATCTACTTGTATAATGTCTATGAGTTGCTGGAAAACACTTGGTTCACCGTCGTTGTCACATTCACAAACAACATTAAAAGCTTTTGACAGTCGCACATATACACCTTGTGGAATATTGAGTAATCTAAAAATTGAACTAGGACGCAAAACGATAAAAGTTGAAGTTGAGGTAGTTGACAGACCCCTTCACTACAACATTTTACTAGGAAGACCATGGGTTTATGCCATGGCTGCTGTGGTTTCAACATACTTTCATATGATTGCATTTCCTCATAAAGGTGGAATTACAGTTATCGACCAATTCGCCTTCTTTGCCTCTAGTTCACAGGTTACTGGAAGCATTCCATTGGTACATAGACCCCCACTATCTCTCCAAAGCATTGGTGTAGGTCTCTTTAGAGAATCTTCTTTAATGGGTACTTTTTCACTACCACCACCATCAAATTTGGCGAAAGTGGCAAAAGTGGAGACTTGCAACATGATATCTTCCACTTCATCTGACTTAAGGAGATTACCAATAGTTTTGAAGTTGATAGTAATTCTGAAATCATGCCGCTAAGCCCTACTGAGCTAGCATAGCAATAAATATTTTTGGCTTACACGGAAAACCCAAATCCATTTTTGTCAATTGTATGGGTAGATCATTCATTAGAATTTGGTACTTCTTCTGATCCTTTTTCATGAATATTTTCTATTGATTAAGGAATCGTCCAATCAATGATGATGGAAGGACAACCATGGGAGGATTATCATAATCATTCCCATCTTCCAGATCACATTGAAGGTTATTCAAATGAACTTAATCATCCTTCAGTTGTCGATTTCCTTTTGAATTCTATTTTCATAGATACAGTAGATTCCGAGCAAAACTTGTCAAATATTGAAGAAACCATTTCTGTAAATATTTCGACCAAACCTAACATTGTAGAAAACATTCATGTTGGAAAATTTTGTTCTCAATCACAACTTGATATTTACCATGCTCCTTTTCATGAATTTCGAGATATAATTGCATGGTCATACAAGGAGATGCCAGGTATAGACTTTAGTATAGTTGAACATGAAATCAAAATATATACTGATGTGAAACCAATACAACAACACCTTCAACCTGTTCATCCAAAGAAGGCTACTTCCATTAAGGCAGAAGTTGAAAAACTTTTGCATGCTCGTTTCATTTACCTTTTTCCTCTTACCGACTGGGTTTCCAATATTGTTCCTATCATGAAGAAACAAGGGACAATATGAGTGTGCATCGATTATAGAGATGTAAATCAGGCTTGTCCAAAAGATGATTATCCCACTCCCATTATTGAACAGATTATTGATGAATGTTCCAGATGCAAAATATTCTCGTTTATGGATGGTTTTTCCGGCTACAATCAAATCAATATCCATCCACAAGACCAATCTAAAACTGCTTTTATTTGTCCATGGGGCACATTTTCTTATCAGAAACTCCCATTTGGTTTCAAGAATGCAGGGGCCACATTTTAGATGGAAATGAACTATGCCTTCCATGACATCAAACATATTTTTCAACCATACCTTGATGATTTACCTGCTCATTCACGAAAACTGTCTGATCACCCGCAGCATTTAAGAGCTATATTGTTATGGTACCGACACTACAAAATACGACTCAATCCACACAAATGTGTGTTTTGTGTTGGTTCTGGTGGTTTTCTTTTATTTGTAGGGTCTAAGGAGGGAATTCGACTTGATCCATTCAAGGTTTAGGCAATCGTTGATTTGCCTCCACCTTCAAATCTACTTCAGTTACAAAGACTCCAAGGGAAGGCTAACTTTCTAAGGAGGTTCATTCCCAATTATGCTGAAATGGCTAAAGGATTTACTCGTCTATTTAAAAAGGGGATACCCTTCCATTGGGATTAGGTTGTGCAAGCTTCCTTTTATGCTCTTAAAGATACCTTGATTAGAGCCTCATTAATGTATTCCCCAAATTATCAAATCGACTATTTCCTGTATCTCACCGCTGTAGATAAAACCATTGGAATGGTTTTAGTCCAAGAGGAAGATGGGATTGAACATCCTATATATTATTTGAGTCACAATATCAATGATACAAAAGGTAAGTACTCTTATGTCGAGAAACTAGCTTTGGCAGCTGTTCAAGCTGTACAGAGATTTCTTCACTATATCCTACTCCAAAAGACCATTTTCATTTCGGATTGCAACCCTATGCAATATATTTTGTCACGTCAATTGCTGGGGGGGAAATACTCAAAACAGATAGTCATTTTGTAGGATTTTGATATGGAATTCATCAAGTCCAAATCAAATAAATCTCTAGTTTTCGTCGAGCTACTTTGTGACCTTCCCTCAACTTATATTGATTCAACATCAGAACCATCAATTCTAGATGAGTCTCTATTCTTGATTTCATCATCTAACAAATGGTATGGAGATATACTGATTTATCTCTAGACACAACCTTTCCGACTGAATACCTTTTTCCCGCAATAGCAACGTATTTGATACCAAGCCAAAGATTATCTAATCGTTGGCGACACTCTTTACCATTGTGGTATCGATATGATTTTATGAAGGTGCCTCACACATGAGGAAGATGAGAAAGTTTTGAATGGTTTCCATTCAAGTGCTTATGGTGGAAACTTATCTGGTTATGCTACCGCATAGAAAATTCTTCGTGTTGGTTGCTTTTGGCATAATATATTCAAAGATTGCATAATTTCAGTTGGAAGTTGTCACGCATGCTAGATCCATGACTGTAAAGCTAGATTAGCGCCTGCACCATTGCATCCTATCACCATTGTTAGACGATTCGCCAAATGGGGCATTGAATTCATGACATGTAACCGCACCTTAGTTGGGGGGCATGGGTACATTATAGTCGCCGTTGACTATTTTACCAAATGGGCCGAGGCAATGCCAACATTAAACAACAGTGGCGAAACGATTGATCTTTTCTTTTCAACCACGTGGTTGCCCTGTTTGGTGTACCATAGGCTATTGTTACAGATCATGGGTCGCATTTTTGCAATCACATGATGGTTGAGTTGACTGCTAAGTTAGGACTATCACATGATAGTTCTACCCCTTATTATCCAAAAGTGAATGGACAAGTTGAGGCCATCAACAAAGTCCTGAAGCGAATGCTTCAATGAATTATAGGGGTTCATAAATGAAACTGGAATTTAATCCTGTACTCTGCCTTGTGGGCATATTGAACCTTAGTGAGAAATGTAGCTAGATTCACACCCTTTCAATTGGTGTATGGTCTGGAAGCAATATTGCCGATACAATGTGAAATTTCATCTCTCAAACTCGCAATTGACCTGTTACCCAACACTTTTGAAGAAGAATCGCATTTCCTCGAACTTATCCATCTGGCTGAAACCTGTCGCGAAGCCTCATTGGCTAATTAAGCACACAAGAAATGAATCAAGGCACAATATGATAGAAATGTCAAGCCTCAAATCTTCTCAAAAGGAGAACTAGTCTTGCTTTACGATCAAGAAGCGAATAAACTTGGAGAAGGAAAATTTGAACCGCTTTGGATGGGTCCTTCTATTATCAAGTGTGTTTTGGAGAAAGGTGCCTAGAAGTTTGTGGATTATGATGGAATCCGATTATCATAGCCCCAAAATGGGCTATATCTTAAACGTTACTATGCTTAATTGGGTGTAGTAAAAATCACTGTATATACGCTTTAATTGCATGTGTGTGTGTCAGTGTGTCTTTTAGATTTTTTATGTGGCTAAGTAATCCACTTTGCATTTGTTGTAGATGTCAAAACCTTTGGAACCATTTGTTGGTTACACCAATGGTGCTATTCATAGTATGCAGAACCTTATCTTCTGCAGCATGGGCCATTTTCACTCCAACTGGTGAGTTAGTGAGTTTTCAAGGGATTTGTATCGGTCGATCGACGAACAATCTTGCTGAATACAACACATTGATCGAAATTCTCTCTGATTCCATTTCACTTAACATCTGCCGAATTATCATTAGGCTAGATTCACAACTCATTGTACTACAACTAACAAACATTTATACTATCCGAAATCAAACAATTCTTCGTATGTTCCTTAGAGTTTGTCTTTTGGAAAGACATTTTGAGTACATTCAATATCAACATATTTCTATAAAATCTAACACATTAACTGACTCATTAGTGAATTATGTGTTAAAGAGACATTTGTGACACATGTAAAAGAAAATTTTCAATTCACATCATTAGTTGAATAGGATTGCATATAGCCATACATATAAAAAATATGAAAGTGAAAATAGATAGATGTTTTAAAAAAAATTTACAAAATTTGTGTCCAAGACACATTTGGTCATCTGACCTAAAAACTCAAAATGCATGCAAAAACATCCTAAGTAGACCTAGTGATGCTCATAATAATAGGTCATAACCTGAGCTATCATGTGCAAGAGCCACATCCAACGGCCTAGAACACCAATAGTATGGCGCTGCAGCCTCATAGGTAAATCCTTGATTCAGACATCTGGAATACCAAGGGTTAATCCCTCCACATGATCTTGCAACTCTGCCAAGGTCTCAACCAAATCCAAATCTTGGAGTACCACTCTCCTGATGTTCATCCTTGCTATCCCACCTGCCTCTTGTTGGTGCCTCATAGGTCGAACAATACCCACATCTGCATGCATGAGAATGATTTTAGTTTAGTCTTGGAAACATTAATTTCACAAAGACATGTAGAAACTTGAAAATCAAAAACATTTTGGTCAAAAATTTACCTATAGCACCCCATTAAGCGCCCATTGGTAAAATCAAATATGGATCTCAAGGAAAATCCATCCCTGAGTATGGATGCTCCTCGACAACAATGTGTCGTCGATCGACCCAACTGAAGAATGCAATGGAAAAAATGATTGTTGACTGACCCGTATGTCTAGCCATCAATTCGACCCACCTCTGCATCCGTGGATCTCTAGGACCAGCTACACCCAATGTTACATGTTATGGTTACATCAATGGAATTATTTCTAAGGGAAAAGTGATTAAGATCAAACCATAGCTAAAATTCTTCATCTTACCACTTTTTACCTTTGTCAGTTGTTCTTTCAGTGAAGAAAGTATGGCCTCAGACTAGTTGAATACTTTTGACTCAAGACACTCTAGTGCATATTGCATATATGATATGTTCGCCAGATGAAGTGTCACACTGCCAACTAACTTTCCAATAGTGAAAAGGATAGTTCTCAAAGGAAAATCACTCACATCCCTGATGTTTATTTTCCCATCCTTGCTAGGATGTGTACCTAGCCGACAAAACTGTCGAATATAATCCCTCACCGATTCACCTCCATGAGAAAATCTTGAAAGTGAGATGGGGGCACCTCACCTCAATAGCCTACTAAGAAAGTAAACATCATCAATCATAATAGGGACCACTTTGTCCCCTATGTCAAAAGCCTGATTTGTCGGATCCCATGCATGAACAAGGAACTGCAATAGTTCTATTTGTTGTCTCATTTCGGACAACCTGAAGTATTTGAGAAACCCACAATTTTTTAGGGCCTCAACTGTACCTAGATTATTTAGGGAAATCATGTCTTGTTCTTCATGCTCTCTTTCACTCCAAGTAATGGTCATTCTGATTTGATGAAATCTTGCAATCAAACCATAAACTTAATTAGGATCCTTTCCATGCAAAAAACAGGAAAATTTTTTGAGCAAACAGGTGGAACAAATTTGGGAAACTCGCCCATCACAGCCTAGGCAAGGAGACAATGTGCTGTAGAGCAAGAAGCCTTCTATCTAGGTTCTCTTCAGTGGAGTTTTCGACATGAAAGCGTGAGCGGATCCCAGGGTGAAAAAATCAAACCCCAAAGGCCCCAAATAACCCTTAAGCATGCATGAAATAGTAAAAGAATGACATAAAAATAAAGAGGAGGGGTAGATCTCCTACTTGGTCCAAATGGCTCGAGAAATCGTCCACAGAATCTCTCTCAATCAGCTGCTAAAGTTTGAGGTAAAAAACTAGCCCAGAGCACAAAACTGAATGATAAATATCAAATGGTAAAAATTACATGGTAAATACTTGTTTTATGTTTATTTCATGTTAATTAATCAAATAAATCTTAGTATTTATCTATTTTTACTCATGAAATAGGTATGTTTAATCCATTTGGTGGTGTTTTGAGTAGGTTTTACAACTAACTTATAGAATCTGACATGCTTAATTGTAAATTGCATCTTTGACCACAGAGCATACTTTTTTTCTCTTTTTCGAGCTCTGTTAAACATCGAAAAAGGAACCCCCTTGGAGTCCTCTTTATGCTCTTTTCAGACTCTCGAAATATGAAAATATTTCTGAGCATTTGTCCTTTTTAGCTCATTAATGGATTGGAAATGACATCTACTCAATATAAGTTTAACCATTTTTTGGGATGAGATAGATTATTTATGAAAAATGAATATGTTGACCGAACATGGTCAATAGTTTCTCTCTCGTATTGTTTTACGCATTTTCGGGCTTGAGAGACAAAGCTACAAAAAAGAACTTGTGGAGTTTTCTTTTCATCCCTTTTCAAACTCTCTAAACATGAAAAGGGTTAAGTTATCATTGTCCTTAAACTCGTTAAAACATCAAATAGCAACAAACTTGTCGATCATGAAAAGACCGAGTTTCACCTTCACTAGGCTCATTAAAACATCACATAGTGATGGATTCACTTGAAGGGTGGAATTATACAACAAGTATATGTTATCCTCCTCAAGCTTCACAAATAATAAAGAGGTGCTGGTCAGCAATGACTAGGGAAAATGGAAAAAGGGGTAAACCACTTTTGGTAGCAGGTCACTCTTGAACATGACACTTTCACTTCATCACTGTGACTATTTTGGTTGGGTTATTAGCATGAAGGTTATCATACCGTTGGTCTATCATACCATCCATCACCTTGTTTTGGGTTAATGCTACCAATTCATTTCAATGTTGCAACATGTTCAAGAGAAGTCATTCAGTCAAAATTCATCCTTTGCAATACCATAAACCTTCATTTTCATAACCACCATTCCTGAACCTTGTGTCATCAATAAAATTCTGTCTCCAAAATCATTACACTCGTTTCGTGTTATTGGTGTGGGATACATCAAGGCCCTCCTACAACGAGTTGCTTCTTGTCAACATCAGCTCATTATCCAAGAAGTTGACTTAGAAACAACCTTCCAGTACCTTGAGGCTTACATACATCAATGGCAAGTTTCTCACTTCCAGTGATAGGGTTACATCACTGGCCTTTGACTGAAAGACTGTGTATGGTGTTTGACATCAAATTATCCATTCACACCATGCATAATGTACTATAGTACCTTGAGGACCATTATCATTATCGGTGATTTCTCTCGTGTCTGTTAACGACTTACATCATTGGCTGGTAATCAGACAGTGTCTTCCCATGTTCAACTTCAGATCACATATTCACATGGTTAGACTTGTACTTGAGCGAACAATTGAAAGAGATAGAAGACCGCAGATCTAGTTTCATCCATTCGAGCTACAATCTCAGGAAATATACCAAATCATCCATACAATGGCTTTACATTGATGGTCATTCCAATCATGGGTCTATATCTGTAGATGACTATCTATGTACTTGTAATGAAAGTTTATATGTTGAGCATGGGTATGCCTCCCCTCAGCAATTCATGAGAAAAAATCAAAAAATCATGATATTATGTACTGTAATCGATGCAGGTCACCAACCACTTCGGAACCTCCTCATCACATCGTAAAGCATTTCACTCAACATTAACATTTTTTCGACTTCATGCATTAGGGGGCAGCTGTTACAAATCCATTTGGGCACATCACTCCCATCATCTAGATCAGTGTTTTAGGGTTCACCAAACCCTAATTTTAGTTTCTACATGCCCTAAACAAGTCAACCTTTTGAATGCCTCCTTCCCAGACAATTTCATGGCCTGAAGAAATCCTTAAATGACCTCTAGAGGGACTAGCACAGTTAGGCCCATGCAAGGGTGCACTGTAGAATAGTTGAGTCCATGGAAGGGTGCTCTGCAGAGCACTTAGGCTCTCTTTGACCTGCGCTGGGTGAGTTAGAGTGAAATTCACATAGGGTTTGGGGAATATTCTCATCTTCTGGAGCCTTCTAGATGATTCCCACACTTATCATTTCCTATGAGCTCAAAACTATATGAGGAATGAGCTAAGATACATCCTATCCCCTCATCCATTCCTCCATAGAACTAATTATAAGTTTGGAAGGCCATTCAATACCCTCATTGATGACAAAACCTCCTCCATCTTCCTATAAATTAAGCACTCATCTAAGTGATCAAGGGGTTGGGCTTTGATGAATTGTAAGGAGATAATGTTAGTTTGAGATTTTAGACTACTGTAAGTGTCATTATGCTGTCGAAATGTCATGTTTATTATGTGATGTGGATGGAACCAAAGCTGGAAGAGTGACTTTGAATCAGGCCTCACGATTGTAATTCTTCCTTCTATTCAATAAAGTATTTTCACCCTTTTCCATATGCTTATCTTGATATATGAATGCTTATATGTGTGAATGTATCTAATTCCATTTTCTTTTAATCAATAGATCTTTGGCTTTGATTGGTTCTTTTTCTTTTGTTGATGTTTACAGGGACTTCTTAAGTGTGTTAAGTACAGGACGGAGTGACAGGATTGATACAAAGGAGACATGAGGAAAGCGAAAGTACAAGTAGGTCCTCTCATTCTCTTTGTCTTATCTATTGTTTATAGAAAAAGGTTAAAGTGCTTTAAACTATTGTTCTAGATATGGCTACTTATCTAGGGAATTAGTATTTATCCATAGATACCAAATTCTTCATAACATGGAGGGACATTTTTCTGTAGCATGTTTCTCCACACAAATTGCACATTTATTAGTTTCTTTAATATCTAGAGGACATTCTCTTAAAGGATGCTTTCTTCAAGATCTTGGACATAAAATAGCCAATAACTCTTACTCTTCTACAAGTTTTTGCTGAAACTTCAAAGAGTCTATTTGTTTACTAACAATATTCATTATTTCAATTTTCATATTGTCCATTTTGTTGTCTAATCCAATAATCATAGCATCAGTAGATTCAATTTTCTTGTTTCTATTCTGAATTCCTTTACTAGATCTATATTGGTTCCTTGAGAATTTCCTGCACAAGTCACAGACCTGGTCAAAATATTTTTTAGCAATATCCCCTTGTTCTAATAGATTTAAATTACTCCTAGCATAATCAGTAAGCCCACGTAAGAACAAGGTTCTAATGGTACTTGGATCAAATTTGTGATTTGACCTTTGAAGGACATACAGGAATCTCTCCAGGTAGTCCTCTAGAGTCTCATCATCATTTTGCACAATAGTAAATATTTCATCCTGAATATCTCTAGTTTTACAATATTCCTGATATTTTGTCAAGAACACCGTCTTCATTTTCTCCCAAGAAGATATAGTGTTTCCTCCTAGTCCCATGAACCAGCGTGGTGTTGCGTCCTTGAGAGTTGCAAGAAACAACTTTAAATTCTTGGCATCAGATGAATGATAACTTCTACACAAAATATCAAACTCCAATAAGAGAGAGTCTAGGTCTTCATGTACCTTACCATAAAAATGAGGAAGAGCTGACGGTGAAATATTTTTCATTTGTAGTTGTGTATCAATATCCACAATGAAGTGGATTGTTCCTCATTTACGTGATTTTCACCAGTTCCTTCTGCATGGTCTTCCTGATATGCCATTGTTGTTTAACCACACGAACCATTCTCAATAGGCTGAGAACACTGACTATGGGTTATAATAGCCTCCTTCTTCCCCCTTGTGGGCTGTGTCACACTTGGACTACTGCTACCAGAGCCCAAATGGACTGTTCCCGTGTGATGAGTTTGAGTTTGTTTGGAATTTCTGCCTACAAAAGAAGGCCCAATATGACATTTGGTTTTATATTTTTCAGTATTTCGTTGGCCCCTAGTGGGCTTCAAACCCCTACCTCTTTTAGGCATTCATTTCAAAAAATAACAAAATGAAATTCAAATAGAAAGCAATTTTCGAAAAAATAACTGAGCACCTGTAAATGCCTTCAAAGAATAGAAGCGCATAGCAAGAAAAAATAATAGCAGACTTACCCCTATTGTCAAAATGGAAAATTCTTACCAATTCAAATCGCCTCCCCGACAACGACGCCAAAATGTTGGGTGCAAGAATTGTACTTAAGCAAACTCCTCAACACTTAATTGTTAACCCAGGGGTTTCATAAACTTAGAGATGAAGCACAAGCAATGCTAGAAGTGTTATGAACTTTTCCTATTCCTAATCCTACTTCTTAAAGGAAATGTTTATAGAATCAGAAAAAAAACAATTTTTAAAGGTAGTTGACACCAAATCAACTCTAGTGCTAGAATATAAAAGAACAATTTGCAAGTAAATCAAGTAAAGGAGCTTTCACACAACTGAAGAAATCTTAAATGCTGGAAGGAAATGCTGTCTTTATCTTCAAATAGATGGCTAATAGTCTAACAAGTGGGCCCTTGCAGAGATCCGTTTTCCTCTTGATATTCCTTCTACACAAACAACTTGTTCTTGTACTATTGCAATGTGCTTGCACTAGTGTAGGTACAATGGCTTTGTGTAAAAGTATATTTTACCTCCCTTACTGAATATTTATGTCTTTGTGGAGGTTCTCTAAGCCTTAGGGCTTAGAGCACTCAGTTTCTTTGACAAGAGACCAGCTCTTGCACCAAGGCAGAGTTTCCTTCACCAAGTTTCTAATTTACTTTCAAAAAGATTGAAAGACGTGCTGAAAAGAATTGCAATTGCAAATGAAATTATAAAATAAGTTATCTATGGAAAAGAAATTATTTAATTAATTAAATCTTGCAAAGGAAGTAAACTTCATTAAATGAAAGAAACTCAAAGTAATCAAAGCAAGAGTCTAAGTGATCTACATGTATCATCTAACTTCGGCAACCCAGTTAAAGTGTTTCTGTTCCTTGGTTGTAAAGCATAAAATGCAAGTACAACGTGTCTGTGGAAACTCATGAAATTGTTGTCAGATCCATCAAAAATATAATTTTAATACTGAAGACAATTACTAGAATTAGCATCCCAAATGCTTGCAAGAATAATTGAAATGATAATCAGGGAAAGAAATGCAATGTCTGCTCATAAAATAAATGACTAAACTGGAGTGCAGGAAATCACATGCACTGGTACAAGAAAAGGGCTTCTTACATGATCCAAGCGAAAGCAAATTGATACAAGAAATGTGAGTAAAGAAATGCGAGAAAGGAATTATAGAAAAGAAATAACTCAATTAACTCCCAAGCCATGGATCTGTTTCACACTTAACTCCAAAATAGATTTAAATCAAAACTTCAGAAATAAATATAAAACTGTTCACACCACGCAACTGCAAAGGGAAATATCCACACAATCTTTCCGAATAATGAAAGCACGAGGGTAAACGAGCTGGGTCACAGGTTGCATGTAAGGAGAAAAATCAAAGAAAATAATGGAAAATGAAGAAAATGGGGGCCTCATTAACAAAAAGGCTTCTAAGGATAAGTTGGTACCTTTCATCAGTTCATTTTTGGAGCTCTCTCTCTATTCTCTCTCTCTCTCACACTCTTGGTGATGCAGGTGCATTAGGCCAAGCACATAAAAATGATAAGTTATTAAAGTTAGACCAAGAGCCTAACAATGCGATGGATAGGTCACATGCTAAGGCTAGAACATTTTAAAGTTTATTTGCGAAATGTTTTTGATATTTAGCTAAGATTAGTTAGGAATATCTATTTAAAGAAATGATTTTATAGTTAGTAGGTAGTTAGGGCTATGGGAAATTGGTTCACATCCATGAATTCATTTCTTGGACAATCCCTTTTAGTTTTTGGAGAGGAGGAACATTTTTGGGGCTAGAAGTTTTTGGGTTTGAGAGAGAGGTACGTTGTTTTTTTTTCTCTGTGGGAGATTGAAGTTATCTTAAAAACATTTCTTGGACCAGTGTTTTTTTATCAGCAAATCAAAATTTGTAAGTGTGTATGAGACAATTATTTTAATACGTGCTTGTGAGGTTTGTGAATCGTAATATTAATATATGGAGATTAAAATTGATTTGGTATTTAAATTGTTGTGTTGAATGAGGAATTCATGCACTGTATTTTCTTTGTTATTTACATTTAAATGAGAACCTGGATAATCAAATTTCAATTAATCTTATAATCGAATGCTTTTTCACCCAAGATTGTTGTGGGCTTATATGGGCCTGACCCAGGTTCGAAAGAATTATTTAGCTAAGAAAATCCCACAGCTACTGGCCCTTTCAGCAACAGTCTGTGGAGCGTGGATTGAGGTCTCACCCGAGGTAGCAGGGGAGGGTGCTGGAACCAGGTTTCCACACCCTTGGGGTGTCTAGATGTGATCTGGAGGGTTCACGCAACCTCTCACAGTGTCACGCTGGCTTGCTTCATGTAGATCTAAACCCATAACACTCTTTACTAGTTATTAGCACACTGTTTATTGATTTACTTTATGTGATGAAGTATTACCTAGAAATGCCTTTAAGCAAACATTTATTAACTTTACCCAGTTCGCATACTTATATTAACCATAGATTCATATGTATTCAAAATGCAAGAATATGCACATAGAACAAACAGTAATATTAGCCATTCCAAAAAGCTAGATCCGCGATACTTCAGATTAACATAGAATTATATCAAATCAACTTATTTTAATTTCCTTTCTTCACCAATACATCCAGATCTGCCATGTGCACTCAGCTGTAGGGGTCCGCGCACACAGTTGTACACTCTTCCAAAGCTCTGCGCACACAGCTACAGAGCCCCTACCCACTACCCACACTCTCGACTCAGACCTACTGACATTTACCGATTTCTCTTCTCAAAAACCCATTACATCAAGATCATAACTAAAACTTAGATACCTCTACCCATAGAGCCTTGCTCTATTTATACCTTTCCATGGACTGTGATCCATGGGTGGGCAGATTCAACTGACATTTCTTTACATTATTTTTGGGTGGACTACCCTTTGACTTTGACCTACTACACATCGCGCTCTGTGCTTCTCGTGGAATCTTTACCTTCATCTTTCCCAAAATTGTGGACTTCGTGCCCCATGACCATTGTGTAGGGCTTCCGCTACCCAATAGTTCCCCAAAGCAATCATCATGACTCATGCCAAGTCACTCGGCTGGTGTTGGGATCTTTCCCTGGAGGTCACTCAACAACTTCTGCATTTCGCCCGTCTCTGCAACAAATTCAGTTGTGAGTCTCTGTACCTTTTCTAAGTGAGTTGTGGAGGCATCCCTTTCATCTGCAACTGCCTACTCTATTGCATATACTGACCGCATCTATGTTACCTTTCCTTGAATGGTTGTCGATACACTAAATGCTTCCTCGAGCCAGGCCTAGATACGCTCTTTAAGGACTACCTCCTGTTGCCGCACCTCATCCATTTGGGCTTTCAGCGCCTGGACCTCTTTCATTTTGGCTAACTGTCATGTGATAGTGACTGTCTATGCAGCCCCGTGGGTGGTATTGTAGGCATGTTGTAGCTTACACACCTCGGTTTCTACCTTCTGTATAGTTGGGTCCTCCTGGAGGGCAGTGAGTATCCCGATCAACTGTTTGAGCAATCCCGAGAATTCGTGAATAGAGCTACTCATCATTTCTAGTCCAGTGACAAATTCATTACGGCGGCACTCCCATTCAGCTGGGAGTGTGGGAGGCCGAGCTTGAAGATGGAGCTCTGCAACATGTAACGTTAATTCCTCCTAATTTTTGGCGACCTCTGCTTAGGATGTGCGAAAGCTGGCTGCCATGTGATGAATCTTGGTGGTTGGTGGGAGGCCCTCGGGGATAGCTAGCTAATGTACCATGCTACACACCTCTATCACCATGGAAAGAGTTATTTTTGCGGACAAACCTAACCTCCCTAGGAGTCTAAGACTCTCTAGTGACAAACAAACCAAACAAGAGCAATCCTTCTCTAAACACACGTTATTCTATGAGAGACCAAGTGTTTTCCGATCTTACCTTAGGTCCAACGCTTGTTGTAGCAGTCCAGCCTTGCTGATCCAGATGAGCTCCTCCTTCACTTTAAGACCTGCATACACTAACAAAGCAAACGATTACATAACACCTGAATAATTCATAAAACAAAGCATATTCATCACATAGACCAAGGAGTACATGAAATAATTCATTAACAACAAATCCTTGAGAAGAATGGACTTATTTGTATTAAGGAAACAAAAAAGGAACCATTACAACCTGAGCCTTGGTGTTGTGCAAGCTCCTCCTAGGGTCCAACAAGAGATTTCCTCTACTTTGACAAGCTCACCCACTTCCAATATGGCAACAAGCAAGGATGGTAATCTCTCCTCACAAGTTAACAATGGAAGTCCTAATTCCAGCAGCATTTACCCTTTGGAATGTTCAGCTTTCAACCTCCCCCTCCTCTGGCCCAATGCCTGTATTTATAGTATTCTAGAGGAAGTTATTCAGTTCCAACATCAATGGGATACTCCCTCTTTTGGATGGGGTAGCTCCTCTCTTGATGGGATAAGTTCCTCTATCATAGGGATGCATGAACCTTCTGGAGGCGCTCAATACACGTCAAACACTCTTCTAGAAGGCTCTAGAAGTGACCACAAGTAACTTTTTAAAGATGAAACTCGCGCCTTTTGACCTTTACAGGGGTGCGCACCCATCCTTTGGCTTAAAGAACGTACAAGTACGCAGGCACACTGTGTTTGGGATGCGTACACGCAGGCAAGGTAGAGAGAACCCGCGTACCCAGAGATAAACATGTTTTTAAGTGACTTTCTCTCTTTTTGAAGTTTGACATGAAGAGCAGAGTTATGAGGCTTGACAAGGAGGATAATATGACTATTGATGGAGCCATAAACTGCAGATAGTCATGGTGACAAATTTTAGTGTATCAGATTGCCCCCTAAAGTACGAAACCTGTAATAGATAAGGGTGTTATATCATATAGGAAGGGCGAAGTACTTTATCATTTCGAGGATCATCTTGTGGAGAACCCGGTCAGAACCTGCAATTTTCAACACAAAATACATGTATAAGATCATATCATCGCTGAGGTAGGCATTCCCATACTCAGATTAAAACTTTAATTAGGACTAACTATTCTGGTACAGGAATGATTTCATAATACATCATAATTATAGACTCGTGTAGACACAGTATGGGCGCACCCATCTGTTTATGATTGGTCTACAACATAATGAATACAAAACTCCTCGCAGCCTAGATGGTGGAAACTAGATCCAGGGTCTTCATCTCTACTTCTCGAATTGGTACGATTCTAGCCATGTGAATAAATGAGTCGATGTTGAACATGGTAGAAACCA
>APFE030448438.1:77340-165912 GCA_000404065.3 Pinus taeda | reverse complement strand
AAGGGATTGAGTATGCCAATGAGTTTTCCCACGTATTTTCCCACATTGTAGCTTGTTCTCATGTGATTTTGCCAAGTAAATACGTGGTTGCCTTGGAATTATCATCAGTTCTTGAGCAGGTATTGAGCAGCGGAGGCAGGCAAGCAGCGAAGGAGATTTGAGCCAGTGATTGATTCAGATCTGAGCTGTATTGTGTGTAACAGAGGTGGAGATACTTGTGAGAAGTATTATGCTGTGTAATGTTACATGACTCAATCATTAATATACAGATAGTTGGGGTTTTTAGCGAGATGCTTTCCCCGGGATACATACTGTGTTAATGTGTGAATGCTCTTGATGTTTTATTGTTATTGATGCTGCTATATTGATGATCAACGTAGAGGAGCTTATGTATTGTGTATGTTTTCCGCAATAGTACATGATCAGGATAATCTCCATTGAATATGTGTTAAATTACTCAAAATTTCTACATTGTTTAATGGTTTAGATCACTTTAACTCCATGAATAGAAGTCTCTAGAGAAAAAAAACAAATTACCATAATTAATTAACTTTAATTTATCGCTTTTCCTAAGTTAGACTTACGAAACATTTTAATTATGGAAAATTAATTTAACATATTTCCTAAGATTATCTCGTGAAGCTTTTTCTAGGTTTTGGAGATATCGTGTTGCTTAGCGTCCTAGCATCATTTGAGACTAGAACACCTATCCGTTGTTACCAAATCCATAAAAACATAACGACATCTTTTCATTTGGATTATCCAAGAATTGTTCATTTATGTGACGTAATGGGAGGTTTCCCCCTCAAAGTGGCTTATTATCTAGTCATTGATCTATATTTTCTGATATTTTTGTGCTATTTTGATCTAGATACATAAGAAGACACCATTCTCTACATAGAAAACAACATTATGGAGAATGAAACGAAGCAAATTCGTAATGCATAGAGAATTAGTTAAATACAGGTCCAAATTAAATGTAAACACTTAGTATCTGGCAAAAGAGAATGGAAGTGAAGGATAATGGAAGTAGTGGCTCCAATGAGGCTAAATAGGTGGCAATGGGTCCAATCCGCTAAATAAGTGGCAAAATAAATAAATTTTTAAATCTAGTTTTTTGTTATTTTCTGTGAGACTGAAAAATCATTCAAATACTTTTAATTTCATTCATTACATGGTGTATACAACTAAGAATATTCCCTTGAAATCAAAGCTTGTCCATTTGCCTAATAAAAGATTAAAATTTTGCAAGCCCACTTCTAGGAGTTAAAATAAATATGCCTATCTAAGTAAACATAAGCCTATGAGCTTAATTACTACACCCAAATTACTAGGTCTAAGTGGTGAGAAATAGAATTGTTAAGTTGAATAGGGGTTCAACGTTAATAATTAAATTACTTAAAACAATTAAGTATATAACTAGGATTTAACATCATATGGTTGAGATTCCATACCATCATCTTGTGCATTTTACACCTTTTCATTTTCATTTTCATTTAAATTAGTTCATTATTTTCAGCACATGTGGTCTTAACCAGTTTTCTTGCCCCATTTCATATTAACCCCAACCTCTTCCCCCTTCACCACCCATCCTACCCTATTTACTCTTATTTAACAAATGTTATTCCTTCCACTACTCTCTTTACTCTTATTTAACCATGTTTTTCCTTCCACTAAGTCTTCATGTCTCCACCACTTGTGACCACACCGTTGTCTTTCATTTACCATCTACCTTTCCTACTCGGCCCGTTACCATCCACCATTTCATGTTAGTCCATTTCTCTTTCTATTATTTCCAGATTGTCCCCACAACTCCATGAACCTTGTTTCAATCCATTTGTTATTACTATCTTCATCCTAGCCTTCTCTTTCCATTATTGATAGATTGTCCCACGACTACACAGACCTAGACTCCCATCGAAGCATTGGCTTTGTTGGACTGGAAGCATGCTCGGCCCACCTTCAACACTTGTGACCACACCATTGAATTTCATGTAGCATCGATTATTTCATGCTCGGCCCGTCTTCACCACCTTCACCACTTATGACCACACCGTTGACTTTTTTCTACCATCTACTATTTACTTGTGACCACACCATTGACTTTCATCTATCATCTTACTGTTTCATGCCTGGCCCGTCTTCACCACCTTCACCACTTGTGACGAAACCATTGACTTTCATCTACCATCTACCATTTAGATACCAACTACCATTTGTATTTCATTATCCATTTATTATTGTTATCTTCATCATATCCATTTCTCTTTCCATTAATTGAAATTCAGATATTGAAAATGATACACAATTGTTAAATTTTATTCCTTGGTTTGGCTAATCAATATAGATTTTTTGCATAGCATGATGTGTTTCACTTCCTAAGCTCTTGGCCAATAATGGTTATTAGCCAGTATAATTGAACTATGTTCTATGTCGGTTTATTAATTGTGGTAAACAAAGACAGGTTTACCGTGGTTTATCAGTTGAACAATGGCTGGTTTATTGTGGTTTATCAGTTGTAGACAAGAATGGGGAAGGTCATTCCCGTTGAGATTTTCTGTTTTGCATAAGATAGGCAAAATCTCAGTAAATGACAACAATAGGAATTAGTTCGTAGATTAGCTCCAGTTTGTTGGGAGGGAGTTAATGCATCCTAAATTTGAGTTAAGAGGATTTATTAGGCAGTTAGATCCTCTTTGCTATATAACAGACAACCATTCGGATTGTTTGGGAGAGTGAGAGTTTGTGAGGATTTAATTTTGTAATCTCCTATTTGATTAATAAATTGCTGACGCCTATGTTGTGTGGACGTAGCGCAGATTGGTTGGGTGAACCACGTTAAATTCTTGTGTCTTATGTGCTTGAATTATTTGCTGAGTAATTTTGTCTAATCTGCTGTGCATCTGATCTCCAACAATTGGTATCAGAGCACATTGGACGAGTGGTGCAACGTAGGAGTGGCAGGTCCAAATCTACTGGAAGTTGGAACTATTGCCTGTGCGTTCAACCAGGCGGTATTGAACAAGCGTGGAATGTCTACTGGAGGGGAATATGGGTGTGTTATGCACTGGGCACTTGAGGTATTGACCTGTTGCATGGAGACCAGAGCCGGCGTTGGAGGCTGATTCTGATCAGCGCGGATTTAGAAATCAAAATGTGATAAGTGGTAGGTGCATGTGATTCGAACCCTTGACATTGCGTATGTCAGTCTGTATCAGTTTGATTTCAAGAGAAACAAAGCAATAGATGTCCTAAGCTCTCTGCCAATTTAGTTACCAGTTACCTCTGTTTGATTCATCTCATCAGCATTTTGATTCAATTGGAACTTAATCGAGTGGAGGCAATGGACCAGATTCAGAACTGGTTTTTTTTTTTTGCGTGGAGGTATTCAGAACTGAAGTTTTTTAATGTGGAAATTCTTTTATTTAAACTGTTCACACGTATTACTGCATTGGTTCTGCATTGGAGGTGTGTTTGGTTTGGCGCTGTGTGTAAGGAACCAACAATGAATAGTGGAGGTGTGATTGAATTGTGTGCCTGCGTGCTGTTTACAACTGCCTGGTGTTGCGTGGAGGTAGTGTGCGTATTGTTGTGCATACAGTCTTCGGTGTGCAATCCTTTGGAGTGAAGGGGCCTCTGTCGGCAAGATACATTCATGGTAATAAACTTAAACTTGTTTTAGTTGATGCTGGAGGTGGTATGACAGCGCTGGTGTCTTATTACTATTGCGATTCGATGGCTATTGGAATTGGTGGAAAAAACATGGGATATGGCATATCATTGTTTTGACTGTATGCTCATAAATGAACCCATTTGTAGAAGGAAAACAAAACCTTATTGCATCCTCATTTAGCTTGCATATTCATCTCTTATCTTGCATAAAATTACGATCAAATGGAGAATTCTACCCTGAGCATTTTTTTATGTGTTGTATGAGGGATCTCTACAATTACTTTTTTCGTCAAAAAAAAAAATGATGGCCAACATGGGAGAGGATGGACGGATGGGTTTGGAGAATGTAGGACGCAATTTTTTCAATCATTGTTAAACTGTTAAACTATTTCAGGGTTGCAAAACAATTTTTTTTATGTTTTTTAAATGGTAATAAGCCATGATATTTGAAAGCAAAGGTAGAAAGGCATAGGAAGTTTGTTTTGTTAATTGTTGTTATTGGAGATTATTGTGTTTTTTGCTGATACAAGATGGTGAAAACTCTGAGTGCCCAGTTTGAAATTGAGAAGTTTAATGGCAAAAATAATTTTGAGAACTGGAAGGTGAAAATGCATGACTTGCTTGTCCAACAAGGTGTGGTAAAGGCATTGATCGGTAAATCCAAACAACCTTACAACATCACAAACGATGAGTGGGACGAGATGGATCAAAGAGCAGTAAGTGCTATTCGATTATGCCCGACAGACGATGTCCTGTTTAATATCATGTCGGAGACAACAACTGCTGGTTTGTGGATGAAACTGGAGAAGCTATACATGACCAAATCCTTAGCCAATAGGATTCTCCAACAGATGTTTGGGGACCAGCCCCTACAACTTCATATGGTGGTTGATCTTATTTTGTATCATTCATCGATGACTTTTCTAGGAAGGTCTGGGTCTACATGTTGAAAAGAAAGTCTGATGTTTTTTCAGTTTTCAAGTAGTTTAGGGCATTGGTAGAAAACAACACTAGTAGATCAATAAAATGTTTAAGAACTGACAATGGTGGTGAGTTTACTTCCAAGGAGTTTGATAGCTATTGCAAGGATGCAGGGATCGAGAGGCATAATACCACAGTTTATACTCCTCAGCAAAATGGAGTTGCTGAATGCATGAACAAGACACTTCGAGAGAGAGCAAGGAGTATGCTCAGTAATGCCGGGTTGTAAAAGGAGTTGTGGATGGAAGTGGTGGTAACAACTTGTTATGTGATAAACCGATCTCCATCGACGACAGTAGACTGCAAGATTCCGCAAGAGGTGTGGAAAGGACACCCTTGTGACTATTCTAAACTCAGAGTGTTTGGTTGTGATGCATATGCTCTAGTGCTTAAACATCAGTGAACTAAATTAGATCCAAAGTATAAGAGGTATATCTTTGTTGGGTATGGTGTTGGAACAAAGGGATATATATTGTGGGATCCTACTACCCGCAAAATCATCATCAACAGAGATGTAAAGTTTAATGAATCCTCTCTTGTACAGTTAGATGTAGATAGTAGATTGAAATAGGATGATGTATCTGACTTTCAACACATTCAGTTTGATAGCATTTCTAATTATAGTCATGATGACCATATTTCAGATACTAGTCATGAACAGGTTTCAGAATCAGAACATGAACAGGGTTCAAGTTTAGATGATGAACAGGTCTCAAATACTGATCGGCAAGAAGTTCCTACAGAAGGTAGTCAACCAATCGAAGAAGTACCAGAAACATCCTTAAGGAGGTCGACAAGAATTAAACGGCCACCGAGAAGGTATGATGATTATGTTACTTCAGTTGCATTTACTGCTAATGACGATGAACCTCTGTGCTATCAGGAAGCAATAGAAGGTTCGAAAAGTGACAAGTGGAAAGTAGCCATGAAGGACAAAATGATGGACTTAAGTAAGAACAACACATGGGATCTGGTTGAGCTTCCAGAAAGCAGGAAAACTGTGGGTTGTAAATGGGTCTTCAAGCTAAAACGGGGTGTAAATGATACGGAAGATAGGTACAAAGCGTGACTGGTTGCAAAAGGGTTTTCGCAGAAAGCCGGTATTGACTTTCATGAGATTTTTTCACCAGTGGTTAAAATTGTTTCAATTAAAATAGTGTTAGCATTAGTGGCTTTGCTTGATTTAGAGTTGCAACAATTAGATGTTAAGACTGCATTTCTACATGGAGACTTAGATGAGGAAATATATATGGAACAACCGGAAGGGTTTTTTCAGCATCACAATGAGAAATTTGTCTGCAGGCTCAAGAAGTCATTATATCGCCTAAAGCAGTCACCTCGGTAGTGGTATAAGAAGTCTGATTCTTTCATGTTGAGTCAGAAATATGTTAGAAGTGAATATGATCATTGTCTTTATTTTAAATAGTTAAATAATGGAATATTCATTATCTTGGTATTGTATGTTGACGATATGCTTTTAGCAAGCAAAAGCATAGAAGAAATCAATAGTTTGAAGGCTCAGATGGCAAGGACATTTGATATGAAAGATCTAGGAGTAGCAAGATAGATTTTGGGCATGGAGATTTTCAGAGACAGGAGCAATGGTAAGCTATGGGTATCAAAACAAAAGTATATTGAGAAAATACTTTTGAGGTTTGGTATGAATAACGTGAAGCCTGTGTCAGCCCCTTTAGCTTCCCATTTTAAGCTTTCTTCGAGTTTATGTCCTAATACAGATGAAGAAAAGGATTACATTTCTCGAATTCCAAATGGCAATGTAGTAGGATGTTTAATGTATGCGATGGTTTGTACTCGACTATATATTTCACATGCAGTTGTGGTTGTCAACAGGTACATGGAAAATCCAGGTAAAGAACATTGGTCAGCAGTGAAATGGGTGCTTCGGTACTTGAGAGGCACAAGTAGTTATTGTATTAGTTACAATAAGAGTAGTGAATTTGTTTGCGGATATGTTGATTCTGATTTTGCAGGTGATTTGGATAAGAGAAGGTCAACTTCAGGGTACGTCTTTACTCTTGCAAGTGGAGCTATCAGCTGGATGTCAAAGCTACAGAACATTGTTGCTTTATCCACTACTGAAGCAGAATACATTGCTGCTTCTCATGCTTGCAAAGAAGTGATTTGGTTGAAAGGTTTGTTTGCTGAATTTGGTAGGTTGCAGGACAACATCAAGTTATTTTGTGACAGTCAAAGTGCAATACATTTGGCTAAGAATCCAGCCTATCATAGTAAATCAAAGCATATACCGATCAAGTACCATTTTGTAAGACAGGTTATCACTGAAAGGGGAGTCTCTCTTGAAAAGGTGCATACAAAGGAGAATTGTGCAGACATGTTCACGAAACCAGTTTTGTTAGAGAAGCTACGCTGGTGTTTGGCTTCTCTTCGCTTGCAGAAAAGATAAAATAATAATAACAAGGCATCAGGCTAATTGTTGTCAAGGTGGAAATTGTTGAGATTTTATGTTTTGCATAAGATAGCCAAAATCTCAGTAAATGACAACAATAGGAATTAGTTCCTAGATTAGCTCCAGTTTGTTGGGAGGGAGTTAATGCATCCTAAATTTGAGTTGAGAGGATTTATGAGGCAGTTAGATTCTCTTTTCTATATAACAGGCAACCATTCGGATTGTTTGGGAGAGTGAGAGTTAGTGAGGATTTAATTTTGTAATCTCCTATTTGATTAATAAATTGTCAATGCCTATGTTGTCTGGACGTAGCCCAGATTGGTTGGGTGAACCACGTTAAATTCTTGTGTCTTATGTGCTTGAATTATTTTCTAAGTAATTTTGTCTAATATGTTGTGCATCTGATCTCCAACGATTCCAGCCATGCCGAGGGGAAATACCCTAAATATATACCCAACCAACATGTGGAGTTTAACCAAAGGATGATTATTTCAACTCAAGTACTGTATGCGCATTACAACCATTGCATTGGTCGCTCCATTCTTTCAGGCATGTGCCATTTTAAACACATTGCTTCATACTTCAGGCATGTGCCATTTTGAACAAATAGACGGAGTTCCATCCAAGCTTGACTCATAAACGACTCTATGGGTCAAGCCCTCAGTATTACAAAATGGTCTAGGGTTTTAGCACAATGTTCTGACACACATGGACATGAATATGAATGCACCAATGAATATTAACAAATAAAAGTTTTTTTTAACTGCAGTTGCATTGGGCACTACTGCATTGAATCGAACTAGAAAGCCACAGATCGAATCCAGACTTACAAAGGCTATGTATTGCATCATGTGGATTACACCATATTTGATTATATCATATTTAATTTTTATTTCGTTGTGGATGCATTATGCGTCCCAAAGCCCCTTTTTTGCACAATACTAGTGTGAAGAGAAGGGACATTACACATTAATATGTCCACTTTACTCAGAGAGAGATGACATCATAGATGAATGAACGATGTATCAATGTGCAAAGTCAATGACCACCTCACAACATATATGGTCACATCATTGCAATTATTACATATTCCAAATTCAAGGGACTCACTAGGAAATAGTGAAGCCACGGAGTTGTTGTAGTTGTTCTTTGCGCAACAAAAATTGGATTGTTGGACATCTCACCATGTTGCTATGTTGTCTTTAATAATAATTCACAAATTTTTAGAAAACATTAAAAATAAGGGAGGGGAAACACCACAACCTATTACCCATGCAACTAAAGAAGATATTTCTACTCTGCATTTTCTTTTAACATGGTTTTTTTGGCGATGGATAAGTTTTGTTTGTATTAGTGTATATTTTTGTTCTCAACCTAAACTTGGCTTGGTTTAATGAATATTGATGGCTTAAATGTGAGCCCCCTGAAAACATGTATTTTTTGTGGTTTTTCTTTTCCATTTCTTTTTGTCAACTAATATTTTACCTAATAGTTTGTACGTATTACAGTTTGAATGTAACAGAATGGTTAGATTGTGTTAATCGAAGATGCTACTAAAATTGCAGTACTCCCTTGGGTCAAGGGGAGAGGCCTTTTGGTTTTACAAAATTGGAAAGTGGGCTTCAATCTAATGATGGAGAAACCTAAAAAATAAATTATATGGGCTAAGCTGCCAAGCTTCCCCATTGAACTGTGGATAAAAGGAGTGATTCGCAAAATTGCTAGCAAAATTGGAAAACTTTATTATGTGGACGAAGGATGTATGGTTCTTCTTGACAACAAGGCGGCTTGGTTTCTGGTGGAGGTGGACCTATCTGGTGGTTTTTTGGATGCCATTGACATCTATCGAGCGAGCTTATCCATATGGCAACAAATTTATTATTAGGGAGTCTCATTTACGTGTTTGGGATGTCACAAAACTGGACACTTACTAGTGAATTGTCCCTTTTCCCATGGGTCATCTAGAGAGGTTTCCAAAAGACTGAGTCCTGTTCATAGATTACCTCCTAGACAGAAACATATAGAGTTAAAAGGGAAAAATACACAACCAAGGTCAGAGACAACAACTGAAAAACCCAATCATATACGATCTCGCCTGTAAAAGAAAATAGGGTGGCCCTTGAAGCGCTTTCCAAACCAAAAAATAAGAACAGAATCAATGGGGACAGAAAGAAACCCTCTCCACTACTACATGAAACCCCCACCAAGAGTAAGGGCTCTACTACCAACAATGAAGCAATCAAATCCAACAGACTTTACCTGTTTCCCCAATATGCAACAGGAATATCCAGGATTCCAATATATCTCCTAGCTCAATGGATAGAGATTTATTGGCTCTGGCTAGTAACCCAAGTTTGGGGCTCGAACCTTTATCCATCAGAAAAAATCTATTTTAGAAAGAGGACATGGTTGAGGATAGAGGAAAGGACAAAGGACGATCAACTAGTACTAGGAAAAAAATCTCCAAATACAACAAGATTACTCTATATGGTTTGAGCGAAGGAGACCTTAATACTCGCTTTTCTGAAGTGGTGGAGGAGACACTGTACTCATCCTTTGACCTTAGACCTTCTAATATTTCAAATTAATATCTTGGGGCAACATCTGATCGGGACCTTAGAGCATCAATTGTTGTACAATCCACCGTCTCATGAAGATCATGTCCCTTATAGTGAGAGGGTTGTGATCTACCCAAACAATCAGATCCCTTAACCACCACATCAAATCAAAACACCGTTCAATTCTATTTCTACAAGAAAACATGGCATCTAAAGAGAAAGCATTGGAAATATTACTCAGAATTTGTCCAAACTGGTGTGCATGTGCCACTAGTTCAAATGGAAATTTAGGCAGACACGTCTCTATCTAGAATCCATCAACCTTTTATTTTCATGCCTATCAAACATGTGCTGGGATTCTTTTGATTGGATATGGATCGGGGCTGATTAAAAGAATTTGTATCATGAACATATATGCTCCTTACAACAACATAAAACCTTTTTGGGAAAATCTTGAATTATCTAGAATTCTTGATGTTTGGCCAATTCTACTTGCCGGAGATTTAAACTTCACCTTGAATTTAGGGGAGATTTGGGGACAAAAGGCTGCATCAAACCGTTTGGAAAATTATATTGCTAAGCTCTTCTAGAGGAAAATGCTCATCGATGTTGTACCTTTCCCTTTTAGCCCTACATGGCATAATGGGCAGATTGGGAATGAGGGAGTTGCCAAGCGGCTAGACCTCTTCTTGGTGGATTCAATTTGGTATGATAAGATCATTCAGCTACAGTCCTAGACTTTCCATACTGGCATCTTCGACCATGAAATGATTGTACTCGAATGGCATTATGATCAGGAACAACACAAGATCCCTTTCAAATTCAATTTTGCATAGTTGAACGATCTTGAGTTTTAGGCTTTGGTAAATGCATCTTGGTCTTCTCTGATCCTTGTGGCTATTGATAATATAGATTCTCAAGTTCAATTTAAGCTCAAAAGGTTGAAATGATAAGTCAAATTTTGGATTGACAATCAGAAAATCAAAATAAAACAGGAATTAATGGAAATTGAGAAAGAAATAGAATTATTTATGGATCTGATCATCCCTAGTTTCTTTTCTGAAAACTAATAGAAATCTATCCTATCATTGATGTTGAGAAAGGACAAAATTCTCAGAGTCCAAGAAGAGGAATGGCATCAAAAATGCAGGTTGGTCTGTATGTAGAGCAGAGACAAAAGTACGAAACTTTTCCACCAGGCTGCCACAGAGTAGAAGCATCAAAATTCCATCTGGGCTATAAAATCTGAAGATGGGTCAACTCTCACATCCACTACAGACATAAAATAGGTTGCATTCAAACATTTTAGGTCCCATTTTAAAGCAACAGATGTTGACTTCATGGCAACAAAAATGGAGTTGGTAAACTTATTCCCCCAGATGGTCAGTGAGGATGACATTGAAAGGATGGATGAACCCATATAGAAGGAGGAATTGTTGCAAACCCTGAAAGAAAAGGCTAAGGACAAGAGTCCTGGGGTAGATGGATGGCCCATGGACGTTTTTATTTTTTTTCTATGAGATGATGGGTTCAGAACTAGTCGGCATGGGGCAATCAATCAAGAATTATGGGCACATTCCAGAACCAATAAATTCAACTTTTCTAAGTCTAATTCCTAAAAAATATAATCCTCGCTCTCTTGATGAATATAGAGCAATTGCCTTATGTAATTCAGTTTAAAAAATGTTTTGAAAACTTCTTGCAAACATAATTAAAAGGATTTTGTATCCTCACATTTCGTTGGAGTAATTTGGCTTTTTGTCCAACGGGAATTCAAGATGTCATAGCAATTTCTTAAGAAACCTTGCACTCAATCAAATCTAGAAAATTAAATTCATGCCTTATGAAAATTGATCTGATCTGCGCATATGACTATGTCTACTGGGAATTTTTATTAATGACTTTATACAAAGTCAGTTTCCCTCACAAACATGCTTGGTGGATCAAAGCATGCTTCTCTTCAGCTGCTATGTCAGTCCTTGTTAATGGTGAGCCTACCTGTTTCTTTAAAATATGTAGGGGACTCCGTCAATGTTGTTGGTTGTCTCCTTTTCTCTTCATACTGGTTATAGAAGCCCTCAGCAGGGGTATAAAGGCCAAAATGGAGTCTGGTAACATTTCCATATATAAATTAAACATAAATTGTTCTCTGTCCCACATTTTATTTGTGGATGACATTATATGTGCCTCCAAGGCAACACTTGATGAATGGCCATCTTTCCATTTGGTCCTTGAAAAAATTGGACATGCATCCAGTCTGCTAATTAAAAAACCTACATCTAAAATTTTCTCTGATAATGTTGGTTTGGAACAAATTTACCATATTATTGCTCTTTTGGGGTAAAAATCAGCCCCATGTCAGTGTGGTGCAGGTAAATTCTCGATGTGGACAAAGACAATTCTTCTAGCTCGAGAGAGTGGGTCTAGCCACAAACAAACAATCTATGGAAAACTTCCTTAATTCTAGAATCAAATCAGAGGGCCTACCTCTTAGAATTCTATTTTTTTTGGTGATGATCGTGCTTCCTTACTCCAGCTACATTTCATTTCCTTCCTTCGAATACCTGAAACAACAAAACAAACAACAACAACAAACGTGATAGCATACAAATAGCATTCAACCTACCTAAAAGGTCAAGGAATATAAAGCCATCAAATGTAAGATAACACTTAATGTAGGAAATCAATCAATAGTTTTATTCATATAAATTCCAAAAGAGATTACAACCAATGCATTGACGTTGTTGGTTTCCTCCGACGTATTTAGATTCCCACACCTTCGCTAGCATCTTGTCGATAGCCCAAAAATGGAAGCTTTAAGGCTTCTTCCATTTACTCTCAAAACAAACCAAACACACTATTCTCCCTCCACAAACATAAAATAGAAGGCTACAAGCTATGATACCTTGTTGGTTATTCAAGCTCCAAAAATATTAAGAAAACACATTTCATTAAATTTGGAAAATTTTTATTACGAGGACATGACTAGAATAGAGGTTTTTGGTTAGTTTGAAATTCTAGATCCAGTATTTAATTCCAAATTTAATGAACTATGTGTTTAAGACTGAAACTTAATTTAGCTTATAAAAGGAGGGGTTTATATAGCTTGGATGGAGGGGAGATCGTTCCTCTTATCATGGGAGAGGCCTTATCTCTTGGGTTTGTTCCATCTTAATAGGGGAAAGGAGCCCAAACTAACTTCCTCGGCTTCATCCAACCCAACCATTTACCAAACTTTCATTACGAAGCTTCTAGACTTGGAAGCTTCGACTCCATATTTAACAAACTTGCCAAAAGAGGATCAGTGCCACTAAGAATAGGGTTAGTTGCATTGTACGATGCTAGGCCTGGTTTCAATCTCTACAAATCGGTGCATGGAGGAAATGGGTCATTAGCATCGGTCTTGTAAACTGGGGTAAAAGGAAGATTCTTGGGAAATTATGCAAAAGGGAATTGTTCTACACATGAAGAGGGACACAATGGGAGTCTCTTCATGATGGGACAGTATATGAGGCTCACTGTAGAGGTCCTCCAAGATCGTGGAATGGGGAGCATAGGGACAATGAAAAAATGTTCTGTAACAGATGCCCTCTAAAGCGTGAAAGCTGAAATAGAGTGAGGGGTGAAATGCTTTACAAGTAGATGTGGGTAACCGGAGTCCATCGTTGGAAAACCTACAAGCAAGCATAAATATAGATACATCACTGAAACTCTGACAAATGATACATAAATCGTGGTATGGACTCAGCCATCTAGAGACAGATCATATAAATGGATCCAAGGCATGGGCGCAACCATCCAATAAAGAGGATCATATAGAAATCAAGGTATGGTCATAGCCATCAACTAATGAGAAGGATCACATATGACAACTCATGATATGGTCGCAACCATCCATCTGACAGACATCTATATCAGCATGATCAAGTCACATCGCCTTGTAACCTGGACCTTTGTAATCTGAATCCAGGGTCTTGCGCTCCAAAATGACCTAATCAAAGTACAAATTCTAACATGTGAATAGATGCCTTGAAGTCGAACATGCTATGACATCGCTTGACTACCAGTCAATGATATGAACCGTTAACAAGCATGAGAGAAACCACCAATAATGACAATGGTTCTCAAGGTACCAACAGCACAATCCACAAAATGGAATAAAGGAACTGAAGTCGAATACCCGTGAAATCACCCGATAGAAAGCCAATGATGTGAACTTGTCTTCAAGTGTGAAGAACTTTCCATTAGGGAATGCAAGCTCTAAGGTACTGGAAGGGAGTTTCTAGATCAACTTCCTGGATAATGAGCTGAAGTCAATAGGAAGCAATCCATCGGAGGAAGGTCATAATTGATCCTTCATCACAAGAATGAAAAGGAAACAAAATGAATGAGAGTAATCCAAGAATGTGGCAAATGATCAGACAATGTACATGCAAGAAGACTTCTCTTGAACATGTGGATGACACGACTCCGGATTTTGATGGCATTTGACATCATAGGATCAGAGGTCATGGTGATGTGGCAGATATCAGATGAGATGTTTAAAATGGATAACCAAAAACCTAGGGAGGCAAGTGACAAAGTGAGGATGTCCCAAAGCCTGACATGAATAACAGATGAGTGTAAATGTTCAAGAGTGACATGCTACCTCAAGTGAAGAATACAACTGATGAAATACTTCCAATTTACCCCACCATTTATGGCGAATACCCCAGTTATTTTTGAAACACAATCTTGAAGGGGATAACATATACTTGTAATATAAGCCCATCCTTCGTATGGATCCTACCTAGTAAATTTTAACGAGACCTAGGAAGGATAAGCTTGGTCTCGTCATAATGACAAGTCCAATGTCGCTTAATCTTTTAACGAGTCTGACAAAGGTAAAATTCATAATCTTTTTCATGTTTAGAGAGTTTGAGAAGGACACGGAAAAGGAAACTCCAAGTGTCCCTTTTCGTAAAGTTGTCTCTCAAACCCAAAAAGGTACAATATCTGAGAGAACCCCCTAGTCATGTTTGACTAAGGTATTCCTTTTTCGTAAATAGTTTATCCTAGCCCAAAAAGGGGGTAAACTTATATTGGGTAAACATCATTTCGCATATTTTAACGAGTTCAAAATGACAAGAGCTCAACAATATTTTCATGTTTTGAGAGTCAGGTAAGTGCTTAAAGTAGACTCCCCATTTTCATTTACTTTAACGAGTCTAAAATGGGAAAAATACTCGAAAAATATTTTCATTTTTTACGAGTTAGAAAATAACTTAAAGGTGACACGTCCTGGAGGAATGAATGGTATGAAGGGTAGCAACAAGTTCCGGTTAAGTGGGGAACTACTTGAAGCATTGAAAGGTCAAGAGGTTGGCTAGTAAAACCACTCATCGTTGTGGTTCCTCAAGAAAGGGTAAAAAAACCAAGTGAAAGTGAATGATCAGCCAAACAGATAGTGGCAATAGAACAGAGAAAAAACCAAGGCTTATCTGATGGGAGAGGCTGATAGAAACGACAATGATGAGATGTAAATTGGGCATAGGTTCATTTTTACACAATCTTGAACCATGGGGAACTCTGCTTGAATTTGGTTTCATGTTTACGAAAGCTCTAAATGAAAAAGAATGCTTGAGTTTGATTTCATTTTTACATAAGCTTGAAATAAAGACAAACTATGCTTGATTTAATTTTGCATGTCCCCAACATAACGACTCAATTCGCGGTACATGCCCCCCAAGCTTCATTTCATTCAACTAGGTGGACGGAATGAAGGTTCACTTTCGAGATCCAGGAAAGAATCGACTGGGGTTTGACGAGATCTTAATAAAAGACTCGATTTGGAAAAGGAAAGTGATTCATTTTCTAGCGAGATTGACACAATAAAAGAACTATCCTCAAAACTCATTGTTTCATTTTTTTTAATGAGGTAGATATAGGAAGAAACTATCATCAGACCCTTGTTTCATTTTTTAACAAGCTTGACACAAGACAAGGAACTATGCTTTTTATCCCTTGTTTCATTTTTTAACAAGCTTGACACAAGATAGGGAACTATGCTTGAACATTTGTTCATGGACCGTATGAGAACATTGCTCCCAAGTGGTCCTCACTAGACGGGAGAACCATGCTCTGGTAAGAATACATGTCAACTAGTACCAATTATAGATCGGATTCTTATGCCCCCAGTACATAATGTACTATGGCATCTGTGTGATCGTCAGTAGATGTTTGGATGGAATGGGTAGCCACATAATTGACCTATGGCGAGGAGGGTATTTCTTGAAAACAAGAACCAATAAGGGATGATGGTTTCATAGGAGGCAACTGATGACTAATGAATGACAATTGATCAATGCTCACTATTATCCCTTCGTGTGGAAGACAAACCACATGGAAAAGTGAAGAAACAAGAGCTCCCATGACATAAACATAGTCGCGTCCAAGGATAAAATTGATATCTAAGGGATCTTGGATTACCATCATGCCTATATAGACGGTCTTTCCTCCCAAAGTAATAGGGAACTTAGGAAGCATCCTTGAGGGCTGACTATTTCCTTCATTCAAAGCCAACAGATTCTCGGTGACAGGCACAAGCTGAGGGCAATCCAAAGCTTGCCAAGTAGTAGAAGACATGATGCTAATGGACGTGCCTTCATCTGATAGAATGTCATGTACTACCATGTTATAGGCATGTACTGTTATTTGGAAAGGCACATAAGATGGGAGGCGAAAGTAGTCAACTAACTCCAATCAAAAGAAACGAAAAAACTACCTGGTGGGGCTATCATATTATTGGCCCCATGCCCTGTAGGAGAAGGAGAAGGACTCTCCTAAACAACTAGGATGGGAGGGTCACTCTCCGATTCATGAGAATCCAAGCAGAAGAGAAGAACATGAGCAATATGATCACCACTACTATCTTCGGGAACATAGTGAACAACTGAAGGCAGAGCCAAGTCGAAACTCTTTTCGACCAATGCTTGGTCAGGTCTAGACAAGGGAGAGTCATGCTTAGGAAGGGCAGGATGGGTAAGAGGTGAATCCAAGTCAATCACTTTGCTGACTAGGAGAGGGTTAGAAGAAAGCCTTTGATAACAAACGGGAAGTTGGGGTTGAGGAGCAGTTAGGTTTTCCAAAAATTTGGAAGTTTCATCCATAAGAGGACAAAGGTGAAGAAGATGCTATCCTTCACATAACCTATAGGGGAATTTAATTTTCCCCTTCTTCTTACCATCACTAGTTGTGGGTGTAGCATCAACTTGATCTCCAAAGGTCGATGGGGATGGTCGATCTAGATTTTGATACCATACCTCTAAGACTCTGGGAATACTAGGGTAGTCTCAAAGGAGATGGTCACCCTTACACAACCTGCAAGGGAATTTTACTTTCTGCAAAGGATCGGAAGGTTCGTCCATGGGAAGTGAATTTGGAGTAATAGTTGCATGATTGGCCTCTCACTTATCTAACTTCTTCTACCTCATCTTCTTTCTTTTATTAGCTTCCTGGTTACTAGATTTCAAAATTTCACCAGGCGATGTAGAAGAGAAAGGTGAAGAAAGAGGGGAAGAAGGTGAGAGGTAAACATTAGAATCAACATGATGTGGTTCAAATCAAGGAGATGGATGGATAGGAGTTGGGACACTTGGGACCATCGAGGTCAAAAATAACCAGATAGTTAAACCAATGGTTAACCCAGGGAGGGGAAATGTTTCCATATAAGGAGCACCAACGTTTTCAAAAGAAGGAAAAGTATGAGGATTCCTATCCGAGGGGAATCCTTGATTGGTAGACTCTAGAAATGTTGCCATTGGAAGTGACCCTAAAGAATCACTAGGGAAGGTAACTTTAACCAAGAATATTTCATGGGTAGTTAACTTCAAGACACCGAAACAAAACTTTTTCTTTTCATATTTTAAGAGTCGAGAAAAGGATAAAAGGTGAGTAATTGCTTTAATATTTAACGAGCTTGAAAGGACAAGTGATCGATGATATTTTATATTTAGGGAGTCAAAAAGATCCAAATAACTGCTCAAGGTAATCTATGACAAAAGGATTACCAGGTAACCGTGAAGTGCAGAATACGTCTCGGCGAACCAAGAAATACGAGCAGGCAATCTCCCGGAATGTTGTGTTCAGTGTATCATGTTTACAAAGTGTTAGAGTTGGCTTCCAATGGATAAAGGATTGCAACCTAGTGGGGTCTCCCTTTATATATGTGATGGTACAGGGAGCACAAGTCCATACTAGCAATGTCTAGTGCCAAAGTGAACGACAATTGCTAGGTTTAAAGATGTCGGGACATGTTTCTAGGCTAGCCCTTTTAAATGTGATCGTTAGGTTTCAAAGCTTCCTTAGGTTAATTCAATAAATTTTAAAGGTTGATCCTGAATTAGGTTTCAATTCAAAGGCCCTATTTTTGTCATGTGAAAACTCATATATGTAGGTATATGAGAAAATAAATATTTGTCTTCGATGAAAGTTAACGCTAATTGAGGAATAGAGAGCACACAATCAATGCAACAATAAAAGAATGAAATATTTCCCTAATACATGTTCTAAATGCACTTAATCTTCCCTTAACAACAAAAAAAGTTTCATTTCATTTCCAATGCTTATGATGATGCAATTCTAGATGACACTACTAATGCAATATTTTTTCTTAAGTAAACTAGAATGATGTTCTTCTTTTCATAAAATGCAAAATGAATCTTTCACATAAAGCACTTTTAATGAAAATTTTCACAATCTTGAACAAACAAGCATTAATCAAATCCAAAGCATGATAAATGAAACTAAAAGAAACTTATTCCTTGAATCTAACACCAAACACATAAATGATTCAATCAACAAACCAAGCAATGTAATCTATGCTTGGAAGGAGAAAAGAGACACTTGAAATAAGAGAATAAACGAGACTCTTTCACTCATTCAATTGAAAATGAAGCAATGAATATGTTGCGACTTAAAGATGGATGAAATGAAGTAATGAAGATGTTGTGACTGAAAGATAGATTAAATGAAGCAACAAATAAGAAACTTGACACAATGAGTGAATTAACAAATGAAAGGTAATTTACCTAGATACCCTAGGATCATAGAAACCATCCAAAAAACTCAAAAAATAAGAAACAAAACATCAAGCCAATCAATCAATCAAAACCAACAAACAAAGCATCCTAGTCACTTTTGGGCAGAAGAAGGGAGTCCAAGGTTCAAGACATACTCGTTGGTAGACATACTGATTTTTTATTAACTCAGGGATTGGCACGACTGAACAGAATACAACTAGCGCTAATCAGCGTGACTGACACGATTGGCTAGACTACAATTAGCATTGATAGATTTGATCAGCATGACTGGCTAGACTACGACTAGCACTGATAGGTTTGATCAGCACGACTAGGTAGACTACAACTAGCACTGATGGAGGGATTCAAGGGAAAAATAAAAAATAACTTCACACAGGGCTAGAATTAACACATCATAGGGTGGGCTAGTGTATGTATCCCTTTAAATATGCTAAGAGGCAGCAATTATGAGGGAAAGATGCACTAGTTATGATTAAGGGGAAACCTTGATCTTCACCTATAGGAATTGGCCCAACTTCCTAACTGACAAAAAGTGCTAGAAAGGGGTTCGACGTGACTGTTTTAGAGAAACTCTCGCTGATTGGTGTGACTGTCAAAAAAATAAATGTGTTGAATGAGGATTCCAAGAAAAAAAAAAAAATTCAAGGGCTAAAACCAAACTTACCACTGTAAAATTTTAGACTCATGGCAGTAAACTAGGCAAAGTAGGGAAAATTAAAGGGAAAAGGTGATACTAGAAAAGTTCACACACAACCATCAAATGAAAATCAATCAAATAGGGGGATTGGCTCCCCAGAGGAGTCACCAATTTGTGGTGCACATAAATTCTCGATGCGGACAAAGACAATTCCTCTAGCCTAAGAGAGCAGGTCTAACCACAAACAAACAATCTATGGAAAACTTCCTTACGATAGAATCAAATAAGAGGGCCTACCTCTTAGAACGCTATTCCACTTGGTGATGATCTTTTTCCTTACTCCAGCTACCTTTCGTTTCCTTCCTTCGAATACCTGAAACAATTAAACAAATAACAACAACAAATGTGATAGCATACAAATTTCATTCAACCTACTTAAAAGGTCAAGGAACATTAAGCCATCAAATGTAAGATAACACCTAATGTAGGAAATCAATAAATTTTTGTACTCATATAAGTTGAGAAATAGATTACAACTAATGCCTTGACGTTGCTGGTATCCTCTGACGTATCCGAGTTCCCACACCTCCGCTAGCATCTCATGGATAGCCACAAAAAAGGAAGTTTTAAGGCTTCCTCCCTTTAGTCTCAAACCAAACCAAACACATTATTCTCCCTCCACAAACATAAACTAGAAGGCTACAATCTATGATATCTTGCTGGTTATTCAAGCTCCAAAAATACTAAGATTGAAACTTAGTTTAGCTTGTAAAAGGAGGAGTTTATATAGCTTGGATGGAGGGGAGATGGTTCCTCTTATCATGGGAGAGGCATTATCTCTTCGGTTTGTTCCATCTTAATAGGGGAAAGGACCCCAAACTAACTTCCTCGGCTCCATCCAGCCCAACCATTTACCAGACTTCCGTTACGAAGCTTCTAGACCTAGAAGCTTCGACTCCGTATTTAAAAAACTTGCAAAAAGAGGGCCGGTGCACCTAAGAAAAAGGTTAGTTGCATCGTACGGTGCTAGGCTTGGTTTCAATCTCTACAAATCAATGCGAGGAGGAAATGGGTCATTAATGTCGATCTTGTAAATTTGGGTAAAAGTAAGATTCAAGGGAAATGATGCAAAAGGGAATTGTTCTGCTCATGAAGAGGGACATACTGGGAGTCTCTTGATGATGGGACCTTATATAGGGTCCACTGTAGAGGTCCTCCAGGATCGTGGAATGGGGAGCACAGGGACAGTGACAAAACGTTGTCTAACAGTCAGTGGGTCTCAATTACTTGTGATTCCATCTCGAACCTGGTAATTATCGCATTATTGACTGGACTTGGCTGTTAGATAAAGTTGAAAATAAGTTGACATGTTCAGATCACAAGTGGCTCTTGATTGGGGGCAAGGTCACCATGATCACAATGATTCTGCAAAGTATCCCAGTCTACTGGATTCATCTATTTTATATTATTCAAGCAATCATTAACAATATTGATGCTCTTATCTGAAAGTTCCTTTGGTCTAGAACTAGACCCGATTTCAAGATCCATCTCACTCTCCTAAACATGATTTCTAGGCACATTCCGTTAGGAAGATGGGGTATTTAGGACTCTCAGAGGTTTAACATTGCTCTTCTACCATCCAATATGTGGAGAGCATTCAAAGAAAGAGGTCTCTAGCAAAGAATAATTTTCAACAAATATCTTCCCTATCTTGGGTTGGAGGAATGGTTGCTTTCAGGTGCGCCAATCAATCCGCATTCATCCATCATATGGAGAAGCTTCAAACATGTGATTTTGTGGTTTTGTAGTCATCTTCACTAGTTGGTGGGTAATGGATAAAGCATTTACATTGGGATGGATGATATAAGGGCCTTTCTAGTTCCCATATTCTCTCTGTCTACTGCATTCACTTTTTAAATCAGCAAGGAACCTTCACACTTGATAATCTAGGTAGGGTGTAGCACTTCCCCCTAGCCTCTTCCTCCTACCCTCATGCTTGGCATTTGGGCCCCCCTCAGCATTTGGAAGGGAAATGGGAGTATTATTGCTATCTTCTATGTCAAGCAAGGATAACTCTATCATAGAATAAAGACCTTTTGGTATTGGAAGGTTGGATACTAAACGACTGAATCTCTATCAAACAAGTATATTCTTACATTTCCTCCTCCATTCACTCTTTACCTTATTCTGATTGGTCTGCTAGCATGTGTGGTTGGGACACTCCATTGAAGATCAATTTATTTTCTTGGCTTACAATATATAACCACATTCTCACCTAGGATATCTTGTTGAAGAAGGGTTTCATTGGCCCTGGTAGCTGCATTCTATGCAAATCGGCTCTTGAGGACTACTCCCACTTATTTTTGTCCCTTCTCTTCTACTATCGGGCTGGAGGTTTCTCTTTTGATGGGTGTTTCTATCACTTGAGATGACTCTTCAATTGTGGCCTCCCTCATGACTTGGGCTCCAAATGCACTTGCTTATAGGTATGTTCCATTATATGTACTGTGGGGGATATGGAGGACTCAGAATGATCTTATCTTTGAAAATTTTGTGATTGATATCCAGTTGCCTTAAACATTGTTTCCTTCTTCATGGAAATCGGTCCTTGGTTACCAGAGGCCTCCTCCCATTCTATTTCCATAATTGATCTGTCTATCATCTTTCCCATATGTTTTCCTGATGGGGTTGCCTTGGGAGGCATATCTGGCTGTGGTGCTTTCCTGAAAATTGACCCCTCTTGACATTATAGGTTCTGCTAGTCTAGTGGTAGGGAAGACAACAACAGGGTCAAGATGGTTGCTTTATGGGGTGCCTTACAATGTTCCTTATGGCCAGGCATCGAGTGGATTTCAATCTCTAGGGATTCGCTTACTTTGATTCAACCATGGGGGCTTCACTCAAAAGACCTCTTAACATATCACATGCGTTCGTGGAATACTAAAAAATAGCCTTAATTTGACTACATATTGGAAAATACCTATAACAAACACATTTTTAAACCCCTACCAATATGGACTCAATACAATTTCCAAATTTTAAAACCCCCACTTTTCACTAGATATTATAGGTATCCATTTTTCATTAACGTTTTCTATACCTCTTTAAAAAAATCATTAACTTTGAGCTCCACCTTTTATACCTGTCAAAATAAAAACCCTTTACCTTCTATTAAATGCTCAATATATTATGTCCCTTTTTCCTGAATACATATCCCCCAATATGAATGCATGTGGTATGGTATTTCTCCTCCAATGAAGCCCCCGTGGATTCAATCGATTTCGTGCCACTCCACCGTTGGGGTATCCTCCCTATGCAATTGGATGATCTATAATAGGGATCTAAAAGAAGCCTTTTCTAACATCTCCTTCGATCATATCTTCCATGAAAAAAATCTCGTTGCTAGTGCCCTCTCCAAGTAGATCCTATCTCTTTCTCCTGGTTTTTTCCATTTTGAGTATTTTCCTGCTAGTTTGTTATGTGAGAATGGCTTTTTCGAATTTTCATAGGTGGTTTTTGGTAGGTTTTTCCTATCTCTCATGGCCTCTCCTAGGCTTGTTGTATGATTCAATGTATATCTTGGTTTTCCTTTCTAGTTTTGATGTCATCAAAGTATGCTTTCTACCATGCTCTCTGAAGTTTGCTTTGTTCTATTTTTTGGATGGATTTTGGTCTTCAAGGCTCATTGCTGAGCAGCACTGATGAGTTGTGTTTGATCCAAGTAGATGTGAAAATCTTCCTCATTTTTAATGAAGAATGGTTCTGTTTTTTCCTTTGAAAAGAAAAATCAACACTTTACCTCTTTGAAACTTTGTCAGTGTTTTCATTCTTTTTCTCTTTGCATGTTTGTTTTTTTTGTTTTCCAATATTTAATTTGTAACCTAATCGTTCGATTGTGGTTGTATAAATTGATAATACATGATAAGGTCCGCTAGGTCTCAATTGATTCAAATGAGATGAAGATTTGTGTCCATCAAAATGCTTTTACATAATCATGGGAGTTTGGGGAACAAGAAACATAAGATCAGTGTTTGCAAAGATTTGAAATGGAAAATACGACATTGGAGATTATGGATGGTGAGAATGATGACAATTATTTGAATTTGGGTTTGAATTCGATGACAAATCATCCTAGTTCATTGAGTAATGAAATGAAATTACTCGAAAATCAAGAGGAAAAAATCAAATTTTGTTTTTAAAATCTATCATATTTATTCACACACAACCTAGTTATTAACAAAGTTCGCAAACTTGACTATGAAAACAAAGGGAATTGAGTTGGAGGTTAAATGTTTTTCTCAACTGTTTATATGCCACAATAAATGTTAAAAACGGTTGAAAGTATTCATATATTTCATACAAAGGTGTATGCGCTCAACACACATAGTTTACATTAGAGATTACTCTAATATATAGAGTTTCTCAGTTCTTACTTATTCTTAGCTTAGAAGGGGAGGTTGAGAGAATTTCTCAACCATTACCAACAGCTTATAAACCACAAATATAGGATGGAAGCATTAACTCCAATTTCCCCTCTTAATGCTTACATTGCATAACTTTATTGAAACGACCCATAAACAACAAAATACACAATCATTTTTTAATTGGTTTACAAATTATCAGTATAGGCCTCATCAAGTTGCCTCATAACTCTAGTAAAGGTGTATTCAACAAGTTGGGTTCTAGAGTTCCACTCCTGAACTCATGAAACACATATCTCCCGAAGCCAATTACTAAACAACGTCCCAAGCCATCGTATAACATCATTAGAATACCACTCCCACATCTTCAAAGAATGAGATATCCTTCCCTAGATCGACAACTTCCATACCATCTCGACAACCATCCATATTGAACTTTTACCCTCTAAACATAAAACTTCACCAATATCCACACCCTATAACAACTAATCTAAACTCTTGCGCTATAATGACTACATTCAAATTTCTCTCATATGTATATGTATTTGATTATGTTGCAGAGATGGTGAATAAATGGATCAGATTCCCAACAACAAATGTAAATATAATTACTAAGTGTTGCATATTGCACCATCAAGACATATGCCTTTACTATACCTCCATGCGCAATGATATTTTTTGTGCTTCACTTAGTATATAGCTTCTCAATCATCTTTGGTTCAAATATTGTTCAAACCACATCATGCTTTCATTGCACAAACAACACCTTGGGAAAGACTTCCTTCTACCACCCCTGTCTAACAACATGTTCACACCCCTCTCTAACAATGTGTTCACAACCTTGTCTAACAACGTGTTCATGGTCAAGGACACCAAAGGGGTGGGATATAGATATTGAATTCACATTTTCCTTTTGGATTAACAACTAAGAAAGTAGCTCCAATGTGGCACATACTTGTGTTTCAAATCTTAGTGATCTCCACAGATTTGAATTAGACCCTTGTGGTAGGTCATGTTAACACCCAGGTTGTTCCCTATGACTCCCAAGGGAATACGGCCGGGGTAACCACTAACCAAGCTTTGGAGTATAGGTCCTAGCCTACATATAATCAGAGAGGGCTCTCTCTTTAAGTTTTAGCTCTGTTTTGTGATGATTTTAGGCTAGTTATAAGTTTCGTTTTTTTGTTTGAGACTTTGGTTGTGAACTGTTGTTGTGAGAAGGGCATGAAATGTATGAAAGGTGCTAGTCCATTGGGCATATGGAGTCAGAAATCTGAGACAGTCCTGGTGCCTGTGATGGAGAAAGTTTTACTGCAAGGCTAGATGGCTATTCTTAATATAAATTCTGATTAGTGAGTGAAACAGTGGGAAATGGAATTACGGACAGTGTGATAACAATTGGAACAACAATTTCTACTTAGTAGCATACATGAATTACTAAATAGTAACTGTGAAATATTCAGGTTTATTGGAGCAGTTAAGAATTCCAATTAAACAGTTGAAGTCATAAAAAACATTTATAGTAAAGACAGATTAAGATTAGGGTGTCTCCATGGACAAATCCTGAGGTATTCTTTTTCTTTCTTCCTAGATTTAGAACAACATATGAGAGATGTGAGTTAAACAAACAATAAGACATTAACAGAGATAGCAAACACTTATTATATTTAAGCCATAGCACTAGAATCCTGTAGCATTTAATGGTTCCAAGGCAGCATGCATCAGTAAGACCCAATTCCTGTAAACTCCAGGCTTTGTTTATATCATTCTTTCAGAAATTACAGCCGAGTTCTCCTTTCTAACCAGAAACAACAACAACCACCTCCCTTGCAAGCTTATGCGAGGGGGAATATATACAATCGGTTTTTCCAAAATATCTAACCGCTGAGTTACTTGACAAATTAAATACGCTCACCAACTTTACAAAATAGCAGATAAGGAAGTTATTGCTGCCTTAAATATAAAATAAATAGTCTTTAATTCTGTCAGAAATCTTCTTGACCATTGGAGGCCACTGAGTCGGTTGAGCGTTCTGCATTAATGATGGATGATGTGTCTTTATGCTTTGTCATGCTGTAGCTTTCTTGGCCCTGTTACCTGTAGCTGTCAGTGCTGCTTTTAGTGGCCGAATCTTCCTGCTGAGTTGGCTCATTCCACTCTTCTCTAGTCATAGTGTATGAATCACATTTTCTGAACATGATGACTTATGTTTTTTGATGACAAAACTTTGATGAAAGCCTCTTGTTTACAGCAACAACTATATCATTCTGGTCCACCACTCCTGTGTAGGCAATTGATGTCTCGAAATTGCATCTAAGGTTTCATCTGCCTCTATGTACTTGTAGAAGGTTGGAGGCACTTCAAACAAATGTCTGATCTCATTCATGATAAAAAATAAGTTCTCTACTCTGTCATAGAGACTTTGCCCAGATGCTGGCCCTGTTACCTTTGAAGTACTTGATCCTTGAGTGATCTGATTGGTGGCAAATGTGTTCACCCTTTTTGTATAAATCTCATGTCATAGTAGTCTCCCTGCGCTGTTCAGCAAGCCAGGAAGACCTCTGCCCTGTAATGCTGCAAACTTATCCATGAATCTGTTGAATTTTGTTTGCATGTCCTGGTTTCTTCTATCCAATGTTTGTACCAGGCTTTTCAATGTGAGGACCCTCGTTATCAGCTGGATGGTTTCAGTTCTATTGGATATTCCTATTGCTGCCAGTTGAGGACCTGTGTGGTTATTAAGAACGTTGATCATTCTGTTGGCTATCTCAGGCATACTGCCTAGAGATGTCCTTTCTCTATGGACTTCCTTCTGTGCTTTGCCTATGAGCTCCATTTGCTCATGGATAGTCTCAATATACTGCCACTGATCTGTTATTGATTGGCCGATGTGGGTCCTCAAAACTGTCTTGACCTCAGCCACCGCTTTGTCAAGGGTGAGCTCTTTCTCCAGCTCCTTTATCTTCTCTTTGAGATCTTTTATTTCTCTCCCTTTTTCAGCTACATTCTGCTTAGATTTGTCATATTTTTCATTTAGCTTAGCTAAATTCTCCTTGGCTCCATTTAACTCTGTCATCTGGGCTTCTAGGATCTTGATTTCACTCATCAACATCTGCATATCAAGGCTTGGATCCTGCTCTGAGGTTGGTGCTGGTGTTGATGTTGATGGAGTTGTCTGCTCTGTGGGAGGAGCAGTAGTCTGTGGGGGCTCCTCAAGGTTTATGATCTCTGGAGGGGGCTGAGAAGTTTGACCTCCTTCTTTTTGTTGTAGGGCTGCCTGCAGTGCAGCCTCTGTCTCTTCCAGCTTCCCTTGTGTTTGCACTAGCTGTTTGTGCAGTGCTACCAGCAATGTTGCTACATCCTAGTCCTATCTTTGTTGGGCAACCTCTTCTGTTTGAGGGTGAATGGTTGCTGGGATTTTAATCTTCTTTCTTAGAGCTGCAAGGTATGCATCTCTTATTTTCAGCAGCGTTTGTATAGCCTTTGGATCATTTGGGTCATGCCCAAGCTCTATGAGTATATCCTCCAAAGACCTGATCCTGTTGTCTTTGGCCTGAGAGGATGACTTCTCCAACTCAAGTTGGGCAGCTGTATTGTTCAGGCTGTTTTCCAACCTATTTGCCAGTAATTTTTTATTTGCGAGTGTTGAATAGACCATCTCACCCGTTTGCTTGTGAAGTTCTATTTGGTCCATAGGGTGGATGTCCTTGGAAAGAACCTCAAGGCTGGTTCTTATATAGTCTGCAGCTGACTGTGGCTGCAGCATGGTTGGCCATCTTAAGCAACTAGTTGTAGATCTGGAGCCTGAGTGGCTCTTTTCTCCTTTTAATATCAATGAATTGTTGCTTGATGCCTGTCTCAGCTCTCCTTTGCTGATTTGAGGAGTTGGCCTCTCCTCCAAGGGTTCTTTCTTGTTCCTGTTGAAAGGAACTGGCAGATGTCTCCATGCTCGGTGGGCCCATGCCCAATGATTTCCCAGTTGGCATTTCTTCCTTGGAGAGGGGATTCAATCTCTGCCTTTTCTCCCCTTGTTTTGTGGATGTGGTGAGGGGAGTCTCCTGCTCTCTATCCCTCTTCTTTCCCTTTTCTTCTTTCTGTGGAGTTTGCAGCACTGAGGCGTCCACTGTCTTTTCTTGCCTAGGAGGCACATTCTCTTGAGCCTGTTGCTCAGTGGATATTGGGGCTTCAGTTGTTTGTTCTTGCTGTATTGGCTGCCCCTCTTTTTGCCCTTTTTCTTGCTGTTCTACTTGCTTTTCTGCTTGCTGTTCTGCTATAGGAGGTGGTTGTTCCTGCTCCATCTGCTTCCCTTTATCCTTGCTTGATTCTTCTTGAGCAGTTTCGGCTGCTTGCTGCTGGGCTGTAGAGGATGAGGCAGCTGCTCCAAGTTGCCTTTGATAGGAAGAGGAAACCTGCCCACAAGTTTCCAAGTCAGCCTCTTTCTCAATATTCTTTGCTTCTCTTTGTAGCATTTTCTCTCTAGTCATTGGCTCTTCTAGAGTGCCCTCTTTCCAGCTTAATGAATTAACATATTTCTCAATATGAGGCAGTCTCACGTGAGCATAGCCACCCAATTTGTATTTTACCCTCCTGAGGGAAATGAAATGATTAGGGTCATAAGGTACCCATTGGAAATTGGTTTGCAGTTTGAGGGCCTCTAGGATCAAATTGGCTTCCTTCCATCCTTCCTCCCTTTTGTTGTATAGGAATGGGCCTAGCTAGTTCCTTACTTTTAGTTGCACCTTCTTGTTTTTACTTTGGAAATGGACAAAGTCTGCATTTCCAAACTGCTTAAAATACTCTAAGGCAAAAAGTCTCATAGGGACATATCTTGGCAGCCTATAAGGGTTCAGCTCACAACCATATATTCTGATTACTATATTGTGTTGGTAAATGTGCCAATCACCAATGATGTAGGCCTTTGAGAGGTGAAGAATCCTTTGCATCTCTTCTGTCAATCTGAGAGGAGGGACAGCCAATAACAAGGTCATAGCTGGATGGATAAAAAGGTCTATGAATTCACAGTAGGTGTAAGGTGAATAAGATACATGATGAAAGACTGAAGACCAAAATACTACAGACCTTGGGTTTCCCTGGGCATTTAGCTTCTTCGGAGGAACAGGGAAAGCATCGAGCTGATAAAATAAGAACAAGTGGTAGATGTACCTAGTGTATTTAAACACCTTTTCCCTTTCTAGATTCATCAATTGTTCATGAATCTTATTGGCAATGTATGTAGAAAAATCATAGTGCACAACAAGAGGCATTCCAGGGGAGAATATGGACAGCATGGCCATAATGGTTTCATCAACATCCTCATATGTCCCATAACCCAGGATGTAACTGATCAAATTCGCAAGCATTTTTCCCAGCTCATTGAGATATTGATATGCTATAGGAAGGGTTCTACTCAGAGCTTCAAATTTTGGCTGAAAAAATAACTAATTAATCTTGATGATCTGAGCACTGGACAGCTTGCCCCCTTTCTTTAGCAAGTCATTGATGGAGAGAGGAGTTAGGGTCTTTGCAGTGTGAAAGTGTAGCATCTCATTAATGGCCTCAGGGGTGATATGGAACAATACTGAGCCTAAGGGGCTGAGAACAGCTCTTTGACATGGACCATAGCTGGAACGGCATTTATTTATCAAGTCTGGGTGGACATTGACTTGAGGGAGATTGTAAATGGGCAGGTTGGAGTCCCAAATCGCTAAGATATCAGATCCACTAAGATATTGGGCTTTTACCCTCCTAAGGGAAATGAAATGATTAGGGTCATAAGGCACCCATTTGAAACTGGTTTGCAATTTGAGGGTCTCTAGGATCAAATCAACTTCCTTCCATCCTTCCTCCCTTTTGTTGTATAGAAATGGGCCTAGCTGATTCCTCACTTTTAGTTGCACCTTCTTGTTTTTACTTTGGAAATGGACAGAACAACATAGAGGGGTATTTTTGCAAAAGTAGGGCAAATTGTAAGGGAAAATGAGGTAAATTGTGGTGACAATAGTGTACAATGCTCAAAAGAGAGTTAATTGAGCAACTGCAGGGACTAGAAACACTGTTTTCCCGGTGAATTAGTGCAACTCAGGTTTTTAAGTCCACGAATGCGCGGACAAACTATGAATTTAGGAAAATGTGACTGAATGTGGGCTCAACAGGTGAATTTCGACCTTACAACTGAAAACAAATGCTGGTCACCGGGGATTTGCTGGTAAATACAGGTTTCCTCACTCTTTTTAATTCAGTTCTGGAGAATTATGGACATAACCAAGCGCTGAGGGGATGTTTTGGATAAATACCTGGTGAATTGCCGGCAATGGTCACAAATGCAGGTGGGTTGGAGGCGCCAACGGTCTTCGGGTCGATTTCTGCAGGTTGGCGACAGGTGGTCGTAATTTGCATGCAGAGGTGAGCAACAATTCTTTTAGCAAAAGTGATAAAAACACGAAATTTTGGCTAAAATATAGACTTTTTGGGTTATTGGCGCGTTTTTTGGATGACGTCAGCATGACATCATCGAGTGGGGTCAAGGTCGGGTGACATCAGCATGACGTCATTGAGTGACGTGGCAGTCTGTGAGTGGTCCACGGGGATTGCATAGGTGGCGGACACGTCAGAGTGCTGGCGGGCGGGGGTGCCGACAGGGCGCCGAGTCGAACTGACGTGGGCATGACGTAGCGGTGACGTTGGCAGGCGGTATAACACAACGGTAAGTGGATTTTCTCGGACCGCTCTGGATACGGTCACGGTATTGTCAGAGGGCGGCCCGAGAAGATATAGGGGTAATGCGTGGCAGAGGCCTAACGTCACCCTCTGAGTTTCTCGGGCAGTAAAGTGCGGTGATCGGGGCCCATCCAAAATGGATGTGAGCCGTCGGATGGGAAAGCCCAGATCCGACGGTTGACGGGTTGATGAGGTACAAGGGCAATATGGAATGCGCAGACGAATAAAATATTATTATTCTCTGAAATGCGTGCCCAGCAGAACATTATAAAAGTGGGTTTTTAGGTTTTTTGCAAGGTTTATTTACAAAGCGGGTTTTGGTTATTAATCCGAACAAATCCGGGATTAATCCCAAGATTAATTTTTCGGTGCTCTTTGGGTCGTGCTCAATGTTTTAGCGTTTGAAAAAATTCAAAAACGATACATAGAGCTATAAGGCTTGGGGAAGGGGATATATAGATATTTTGGGTTTTTTGCCAAATTTTACATAGTAATAGGGGGAATAGGGGGTATAAGGAGTTAAATAGTGATAGGTTAGTAGTTAATATGAGTAAAAAAGGGTGGATGAGGGGGGTAAAATACTAAGCTGTTTATATGAAATCAACTTAGTTTTTAGGAAGTAGATCAAAATGAAAAAAAAAATTACACAAGAAATGTGGCTCTTAAAGAAACTAGAACCAACAAAAGACTTTGACTTCTTTCATGAACATAGGTGGCATAGGGATGTTAGCCATGAATGTGATGGGGGGTAATCTGGAAGTTAGACATGCTTCATTAAATTGCTGTAAGACTGCTAAAATAGGAAATCTACACTGGCACCATGTTTTTACCTTTGCTTAGGCCAGTGAAATGCCATAAACCATGCTTTCTGCAACCCCATCTACCTACCCACTCTATTACCTAGCATTCTTTTGTTACTCCAAGGAGGGTGCATTTAGACTTGCAAACCCTTCTGTGCCTTTTCTTTTCCTTTGGCTTTTTCTTTTTATTTTCTATCTAAAACTACCCTTATTGCTTCCAAGGCCCCAGATTAAGCAGTTGGGAACCTTCATTCTCTACCTATCTACTTTACCTGCCAAGATTGAGCTGCTTTGGACAGATTTCTTTCTCTAATCTACAACAAAAATTGAAACATGGCATGACCCAGTTTAGGCTATTGGATCACCCATTCAGAAGTAGGGCAGCATCAACCAAATGTAAGTATATTTCTTCCACAAGAATATGAGATCTTTGTATCACCAAAGTAGATCATATTGGCACTTCTCCTGCGAATCATGAAAAATGAAACCTATTGGTATAGGTAGCTAACAGTGGCTCCACTTGGGGATGGTTTTTCTTTTGAAAGACCAAGAACAGCAGGTTAGAATGCCTTGGCCCTTGACTTTTTCTACCAAAACTTGAAAACTTTCTCTTTGTACTTCAAAACTGGAGGCTGTCACCTCTGTGGAACTTTTGGAATATAAAACCCTTTTTTCTTATTTACAGCAACTTTTTAAACTAAACTATTTGTATGCCAAAACAAAATATATACAACTGATTATGTACAGGAGGAAACACCCTACTATATACATGGAAAGTAGTCAAAATAGTGCTTCAACATCCCGCCATTCACAGGACCTTCATTTAAGTCAGTTTCATCCAGATTTTTTAGGAAGTAAGTGTTTTTTCCTTCCACTGCTTGGATAATAAATGGTCCTCCCCAAAGAGAATCAAATTTTCCATGTTTTCCTTCATCTTCCCTTCTTGAATCCCACTTGAGTACTTTGTCACCTATGCTGAAATCTTCAGCCTTAGTCCTTCTATCAAAAGCTTTCTTTAACTTTTCTTGTAGAACTTGTACTTTGCTATAAACTTGGTATCTAGTTTGCTGCAAACATATTATTTGATCGATCCTTCTTTGCATGTCATTAGGCTCAGCTTGACTTTCTTGAAGTAGTTTCATAACAGGAACCCCTAGTGATGAAGGGAATTTGGCTTCTAATCCATAGACTAACTCATATGGGTTGACCCCAATGGATCTCTTGGTTGTAAGTCTATCTGCCCATAAGGAATTCACAAGCTTCTTATGCCAATACTTTTTATTTTCTTCCAACACCTTCTTTATGATGTTTACAAGGCTTTTATTTGATGATTCAGCTAGGCCATTCCCTTGAGGGTAGTATGCAGTGGAATTACCCAAAGTAATATGAAATTTGTGGCAGAAGTTCACCATCTTCTTGGATATAAAAGTAGCAGCATTGCCTGTTATTATCTTGTTGGGGCAACCAAACCTAGACAATATGTTATTCTCCAAAAACTGAATGATTATTGAATCATTTGCCTGTCTACATGGGATGGCCTCAATCCATTTGGTGAAGTAGTCTGTGGCTGTGAGGATCCATTTATGTTGGCCTGAAGATGAGGGATGAATTTCCCCAATGAAATCTAAGCCCCATTGCTGAAAAGGTCTCTCTGTTGCAATAGGCCTCAAAGGGAGTCGCAGTAATTTTCTCTTTCCCTCAAATATTTGACACTTATGGCATGAGGTAGTGAAATTTTTAACATCAGGGAACAAAGTGAGCCAATAGTAACCAGCCCTTATTATTTTATCCACAGTGGAATTCCAATACAAGTGTCCACCACAATCACCTGCATGAAATTCTTTCATGACATTGTTAGCCTCATTCTTAATTAAGCAGTTTAACAATATACCCTCATGGTTTTTCCAAAGTAAATTGCCATCACAAAATCTTGAGGCTTTCATTTTTAGGAACCTACATTTAGTTCTGGAAAATCCTGGGGGAGCACATAGGTTTTGCAATATATAACAGATATCAGAATACCACAGAGATTGTTCAAAGGCTACATTGATCTTTGGAGTCGCCAACTCCGGTTCACTGTCCAATTGGTTGATGTCCAAGGCTTGGAAATTTGTTTCAGACATTAATTTGGCCAAACCTTGCCCTTTTATAAGTTTTGTAGGTTTTATTTCAATGTCAAATTCTAAAATGTTGGCAATCCATTTTCCTCTTCTGCCCTCTAAGTTCTCTTAAGTAAGTATGTCTTTCACAATGGGACTTGGTACATAAGCTATAACATGGGAGTATAGGATATAAATTCTAAAGTCTTTGATGGCTTTGACCAAGGCATATGCTTGCTTTTCCATGATTGGATATTTCAGGGGTGCATCTCTGAGAGCTCTAATAAAGAAAGCAATAGGTCTCTCATTTCCTTGGTTATCTTTCTGTAATAAGACAACAACAATAGTATGCTGGGAAGCAAAAGAGAAAATGATAAACTCTTTGTCAAATTGTGGATTTGTTAAGACTGGAGTTTGGGTAAGGGCCAATTTTGTTCCTTCAAAAGTTTGATTTGCTTCTACTGTCCATTTTACTTTTGAATCCTTTTTTAGCATGTTATTTAGAAATCTGCTCAATTCTGCCAAATTTGGGATAAATCTCTTGAGGAAAGTTGGATCTTCCCCCAGGATGCTTGTAATCTTTTGATTTTTTGGTTTCTTTCTTGGGTGGGGCATTTGCAAGATGGCCTGTATTATGTCTGGGTCAATCCTAATGCCATCATTTGAAATAATATGACCCAATAACTTGCCTTCTTCCAAACCAAACAGAGATTTCTTGGGATTTAAGGAAATTCCATATTTCCTACAAGTTATGAATATTTGCCTTAGATGTTTCAAATTTTCTTTGTCAAACTTTGAGAAAGGTGTGAGGTCATCTAAGTAGATGACAAGGAAATCGTGAATTTCTTTGGCAAAAGCAATATCCATTGCTCTTTGAAAGGTAGCTCCTGCATTTTTCAACCCAAAAGGCATTTTGACATATTTGAAGGTTCCCCATGGGGTTGTGAATGTTGTTTTGTCCTGATCATCAGGGTGAACTAGGATCTGGTTGAAGCCTGAGAATTCATCAAATAAAGAAATTCTTGAGGCCCCCACTACTCTTTTCAAGATGTGATCCATCTTGGGTAAGGGGTAATTATCTTTTAGGGGCACTTGATTCAAGTTCCTTAGATCAACACAAAGCCTTATTTCACCAGTTTTCTTTCTTGTAGGGACCAAATTTGAAATCCATTATGAGAATCTGATTGGTGCTATGATGCCATCTTTAAACATTCTTTGTACCTCTTTTTCAATTGAAGGGAGAAGCATAGGATTGATTCTCCTCAATTTCTGTTTAAATGGTTTTTGATTGGGCTTGAGAGGGATAGTGTGTTGAATGACAGAGGTGTCATAGGACTTTAAATCCTCATAGCTCCATCCAAAGACATCTTGGAATTCTTTAAAGAGGTCAATGTATTTAGGCTTCTGATCAGGTGGTAAAGATGCAGACAATTTAATTATCTTGGGTTTTTCAATAGTGCCAATGTTGCACTCTTCCATGGCAGCATTAAGGGGCTGCAATTTTGGTTTTCTAGGGACATCATTTGAGTCAAAAATGTCCTCTAATGGAGCTAGGCCTGTTGGAAGAAAATTGTCTTTCAATTGTATAACTGCAGCTTTAGCATCAACTATTTCCTCATAATGTAATTGTTCAAGTTCTTGTGTTTTCTCTTGGTCAAAGTTTGTTGGACAAAGCATTTGATTTTCTGTTTTGAGTGAGATATTTGTTTTGTGCTGTTCACCTAGTATTTGTGAATCACTTGCAGCCTCGGTATCAATGTTTAGCCCTGAAAATTCTTGCTGCAAAGTCAAGAAATTGTTTATTTGTGTATCATCCTCAAACACTTGCCAATCCTTGACATTGTTTGGGACAGAAGGTCTGTGTTTTATTTCAGCTATAAAGCAATGCTGGGGTTCAAAAAGTAGTTTACAAGTGCTTGCAAATGTAGCCAAAATATGAGCATGAAGATTGTGGATTCTAGGAATTTTGGTAATTTGAAATTCAGTGAAGGAATTTAGTATTTCAGCAGCAGCAGACCTATAAGATCTCAGTCTTTTGTCATTAGTGACAAAATTTCCCTTTACTTGTTGGATAATTAGGTCTGAGTATCCTAGGATTGAAACTTTTATGGCTTGTAAGGATTTTACTAGCTTGAGGCCTAGTAAGAGAGCTTCATATTCTGCCATATTGTTGGTGCCCCTGAAGTTTAATCTATAGGCTTGGCCCTCTGCATGATTGTTTTGTTTGTTATGTATCCAAACCCCTGCTCCTGCCCCTAATTTGTTGATTGAACCATCGAATTCGAGAAACCAAAGGACTTCTTGATTAAGGGAAGAATTGTCAACTATTGTGGGACTTGGCATCAACAACTTGAGATTTTGGCTTACATTTGGTTTGTCTTCTTGAAAAGTTTTGTTTATTGATTTCTCAACCATTATTTCTAGAACAACAGTTTCTTCATTTATATGCCGATCTTGTTTGAGTGTCTGGGTTTCTTCATCATTTGTGGGACCTATATTATCATTGAAGAGAATATAAGAGTCTATGTCAGAATAGACAGCATATATGGGAAAGTTTTGAGGTTTTTCTTCACTGCTGACCACGTATTTCATAAGTGACTCTCTATATAGCCTCTTGGGTTGACCAAAGACTGAGATGGTGGCATATGACATGTCTAATTGTAGGGAACCTTATAGTTTAGCCCCCCATGATCTTGATAACAACATTCCATATTTGGGCGGGATATCAGCAACTACAACATCCATTAGAATTGTTTTATTTGGGTACTAGACAAGTGACACACATAGATCTTTTATTAAGCCTAAACATTTGACTTGGCTGGAGTCAAATGAAAATCGGTCCTTATAAGGTCTTGTAATGTCTAGGTTGAGCCTCTCCATCACTGATTTAGGCATAAGGTTATGAGAGGAGCCTGAATCAAACATTGCATTATGTAGTATCTTATCATGAACATGCAAGCTGACATAGAAAGGTAAGATCCCTGTAACTGCTATCTTTCCATCAACCTCTGGACCAAAAAGCAATTCTGGGGTGTCATCCAACACTTTGACATTGTCTTTATTACGAGTAAGTTGAAGGGACTTCTTGATTTGTTGTTTGTAAATGTCATGCTTGGCTAGTTCTAAAAGAGGAATAGCGATCTTCAATTTGCCAATTTTAGCTTCTAGCTCAAAGGGTCTTTCAGATTGAATCTTGGTATTTTGGGTGACAACCTTTTCCTTTTTCATTAAGTTTTCTTCTTGATTCTTGTCTTGATCTTGAAGCTTGTCCTTTTTACTCATCTCTTGAGGAGTATTACTTGGATTAGGCTGCAAACGTGATGCAGCCATTGGCTGTTGTTTGGAGGGAAATGGTTCAGTAACTTATTCAATGGTTACTTCATTTGTAACTGAATCAGTTGTGTCATGTGGCTCTGTGACTATGGCTCTTTTAGGCTGCAGGCTATCCTTTGCTTTTTCAAGCTGTGTTACATTTACAGTTCTGCTTCTTACCTTGTATTGCTTATGAACTTCATAAACAGCTGTGTCATAACCTTGTTTAAAGTCAAATGACTCACCTGACTTGGTTTGGAACTGCTTAATGTCATCATCCTTATGATCTTCATGACTCAGAAAAACTTGTTGCTCATCATTAAGGCCCATCAGGTTAATGTGGGTGTCATCTACTTGCTCATTTGAAGTGGATGCTTCAGTATAGTTTTCCTGGAACGGAGGTCTTATCTCTAGATCAGAACTGGCCTTGCCAACGTTTGGGTTTTGATTTCTCCTAAAATTGGGATTCCTGATAGGGTTATTTTCTCGTGCTTCCCATGATAACTTTCTCTCAACTAATTCTACTCTATCACCCAACCTCTTCATACCAGTGAGTATTGCATCCAGTTTCTGATCAAAGGCTGAGGGTTCTTCTTTGAAGGTGGTTCTATTTTCCAATCTTGCCCTATTTCTTTTGGCAATTAGGTTAGCCTCTACTGTGACAACAACTTTTTGGGCATCTTCAAGGGTTTCAGGGGCTCCTTCCTTTAACTAATATGCCATATCAGGGTCAAAACCATTAGGAAATTTGTACAAAGCTAAATCAGGAGGAGGTCTTAAATTCTGTGGTATTGCATTATATACATTGTTGAATCTAGCACAATACTCCAAAACGGTCTCTTGAGGACCTCGTTTGATTGTATCATATTCACCAAGTATGTGCAAGGGATCTTTCTTTTTTCCCATCTTTTAGTAAAGGCTTGATAAAGCTCATTAGGAGTTGTTATGGTATTTACAGCAAGTGATCTAAATCAGGTTCTTACATTGCCTGTCAGGCTCTGAACAAAAATTCACATTCTCACACTGTCATCATCTATTTCATAGTTCTCAAAATAATCCTGCATCCTTCTGGCATGTTGAATAGCTGTGAAAGGGCCAGTGGAGTCAAAATATGAGATTTTGGATTGGTAGTCCTGAGGTAGAGCTGCAACATTAGCAGGTAACTGTAGAGGCGCATATTTATTAGCCATATTTGCAGGGTTTATAGGATTAATAGGGATAAATGGGACAACAGGAACAATTGGTACAACAGGGGCAATAGGTATGGTAGAGACTAAAGTGTTGGTCAAGGGAATATGTGCAGTGGATGAAGGTGTGAAAGGAGGGCTTTGAGATGTAGATGGTGAACTAGGGGAACCAGGGGTAGACCGGAATAGAACCTTGATTGGAGTAGGAACAGGGTTAGGGTAAACTGTCTAAGGACTCAAATCAGTAGGATTTTCCTGCCCTTGCTACTTCCTAATGATTTTAGGGATTGTGTTAGGGTTTTCAAAAACAGTTGGTGGATTAGGGTAAGGATTTGACCTTGTATACCGTGGATTCTTCTTGGGAGCCAGCTTCTGAACTTGTTTTTGAGTATTTTTTGGAATTTTCTTGTATCTGCAAGGACCAGACAAGATTTTGGAATGGCTGTGTATATCTCAAAGCTAGTATGAAGATTGACTGAAGCAACTTTTATCTAAACTTGTTAGTGTAAAACAAAAATAGTTTTGAAGGCTTCCTGGCTAACATTCAGGCTTCATATGTAGCTTTAGGAAATATACAACAATTAGAAAATTCTGAGGAAGTCCCCAGTGGAGTCACCATTTATGTTAACACCAAGGTTGTTCCCTATGACTCCCAAGGGAATAAAGCCGGGGTAACCACTAACCAAGATTTGGATTATAGGTCCTAGCCTACCTATAATCAGATAGGGCTCTCTCTTTAAGTTTTAGCTATGTTTTGTGAGGATTTTAGGCTAGTTATAAGTTTTAGATTTTTGTTTGAGACTTTGGTTGTGAACTGTTGTTGTGAGAAGGGCATGAAATGTATGAAAGATGCTAGTCCATTGGGCATATGTAGTCAGAAATATGAGATAGTCCTGGTGCTTGTGATGGAGAAAGTTTTACTCAAGGCTAGATGGCTATTCTTAATATAAATTCTGATTAGTGAGTGAAATAGTGGGAAATGGAATTACGGACAGTGTGATAACAATTGGAACAACAATTTCTACTTAGTAGCATACATGAATTACTAAATAGTAACTGTGAGATATTCAGGGTTTATTGAAGCAGTTAAGAATTCCAATTAAATAGCTGAAGCCATAGAAAACATTTATAGTAAAGACAGATTAAGATCAGGGTGTCTCCATGGACAAATCCTGAGGTATTCCTTTTCTTTCTTCCTAGATTTAGAACAACATATGAGAGATGTGAGTTAAACAAACAATAAAACATTAACAAAGATAGAGAACACTTATTATATTTAAGCCATAGCACTAGAATCCTGTAGCATTCATTGGTTCCAAGACAGCATGCATCAGTAAGACCCAATTCCTGTAAACTCGAAGCTTTGTTTATATCATTCTTTCAGAAATTACAGCCGAGTTCTCCTTTCTAACGAGAAACAACAACAACCACCACCCTTACAAGCTTATGCGAGGGGGAATATATACAATCAGTTTTTCCAAAATATCTAACCGCTGAGTTACTTGACAAATTAAATACACTCACCAAATTTATAAAATAGCAGATAAGGAAGTTATTGCTGCCTTAAATATAAAATAAATAGTCTTTAATTCTGTTAGAAATCTTCTTGACCTTTGGAGGCCACTGAGTCGGTTGAGCGTTCTGCATTAATGCTGGATGATGTGTCTTTATGCTTTGTCATGCTGTAGCTTTCTCGGCCATGTTACCTGTAGCTGTCAGTGCTACTTTTAGTGGCCGAATCTTCCTGCTGAGTCGGCTCATTCCACTCTTCTCTAGTCATAGTGTATGCATCACATTTTATGAACATGCTGACTTATGTTTTTTGATGACAAAACTTTGATGAAAGCCTCCTATTTACAGCAACAACTGTATCATTCTAGTCCACCACTCCTGTGTAGGCAATTGATGTCTCGAAATTGCATCTAAGGTTTCATTTGCCTCTGTGTATTTGTAGAAGTTTGGAGGAACTTCAAACAAATGTCTGATCTCATTCATAATAAAAAATAAGTTCTCTACTCTGTCATAGAGACTTTGCCCAGATGTTAGCCCTGTTACCTCTGAAATACTTGATCCTTGAGTGATCTGATTGGTGGCAAATGTGTTCACCCTTTTTTAATAAATATCATGTCATAGTAGTCTCCCTGCGCTGTTCAGCAACCCAGGAAGACCACTGCCCTGTAATGCTGCAAACTTATCCATGAATCGGTTGACTTCTGTTTGCATGTCTTGGCTTCTTCTATCCAATGTTTGTACCAGGCTTTTCAATGTGAGGACCCTCTTTATCAGCTGGATGGTTTCAGTCTTGTTGGAGATTCCTATTGCTGCCAGCTGAGGACCTGTGTGATTATTAAGAACGTTGATCATTCTGTTGGCTATCTCAGGCATACTGCCTAGAGATGCCCTTGCTCTATGGACTTCCTTCTGTGCTTTTCCTATGAGCTCCATTTTCTCATGGATAGTCTCAATATACTGCCACTGATCTGTTATTGATTGGCCAATGTGGGTCCACAAAACTGTCTTGACCTCAGCCACCACTTTGTCAAGGGTGAGCTCTTTCTCCAGCTCCTTTATCTTATCTTTGAGAGCTTTTATTTCTCTCCCTTTTTCAGCTACATTCTTCTTAGATTTGTCATATTTTTCATTCAGCTTAGCTAAATTCTCCTTGGCTCCATTTAACTCTGTCATCTGGGCTTCTAGGATCTTCATTTCACTCATCAACTTCTGCATATCAAGGCTCGGATCCTGCTCTGAGGTTGGTGCTGGTGCTGATGTTGATGGAGCTGTCTGCCCTGTAGGAGGAGCAGTAGTCTGTGGGGGCTCCTCAAGGTTTATGATCTCTAGAGGGCGCTAAGAAGTTTGACCTCCTTCTTTCTGTTGTAGGGCTGCCTGCAATGCAGCCTCTGTCTCTTCCAGCTTCCCTTGTGTTTGCAATAGCTGTTTGTGCAGCGCTACCAGCAATGTTGCTACATCCTAGTCTTGTCTTTCCTGGGAATCCTCTTCTGTTTGAGGGTGAAGGGTTGCTGGGATTTTAATCTTCTTTATTAGAGCTACAAGGTCTGCATCTCTTATTTTCAGCAGCGTTTGTATAGCTTTTGGATCCTTTGGGTCATGCCTAAGCTCTATGATTATATCCTCCGAAGACCTGATCCTGTTGCCTTTGGCTTGAGAGGATGCCTTCTCCAGCTCAAGTTGGGCAGCTGTATTATTCAGGCTGTTTTCCAACCTATTTGCCAATAATGTTTTATCTGCCAGTGCTGAATAAACCATCTCACCCGTTTTCTTGTGAAGTTCTATTTGGTCCATAGGGTGGATGTCCTTGGCAAGAACCTCAAGGTTGGTTCTGATATAGTCTACAGCTGACTGTGGCTGCAGCATGGTTGGCATGAAATGACTCATGGTCATTTTCCCTTTTGTTATGTCATAGGCTGACATAAGCCTCTGCTGATTGGTAGGGGCCATCTTAAGCAACTGGTTGTAGATATGGAGCCTGAGTGGCTCATTTCTCCTTTTAATATCAATGAATTGTTGCTTGATGCCTGTCTCAGCTCTCCTTTGCTGACTTGAGGAGCTGACCTCTCCTCCTAGGGTTCTTTCTTGTTCCTGCTGAAAGGAACTGGCAGATGCCTCCATGCTCGGTGGGCCCATGCCCAATGATTGCCCAGTAGGCATTTCTTCCTCGGAGAGGGGATTCAATCTCTACCTTTTCTCCCCTTTATTTGTGGATGTGGTGAGGGGAGTCTCCTGCTCTCTATCCCTCTTCTTTCCCTTTTCTTCTTTCTGTGGAGTTTGTAGCACTGAGGCCTCCACTGTTTTTTCTTGCCTAGGAGGCACATTCTCTTGAGCCTGTTGCTCAGTGGATATTGGGGCTTTAGCTATTTGTTCTTGTTGTATTGGCTGCCCCTCTTTTTGCCCTTTTTCTTGCTGTTCCACTTTCTTTTTATCTTGCTGTTCTGCTATAGGAGGTGGCCATTCCTGCTCCATCTGCTTCCCTTTATCCCTGCTTGATTCCTGTTGAACAGTTCCGGCTGCTTGCTGCTGGGCTATAGAGGATGAGGTAGCTGCTCCAAGTTGCCTTTGATAGGAAGAGGAAACCTACCCACAAGTTTCCAAGTCAGCCTCTTTCTCAATATTCTTTGCTTATCTTTGTAGCATTTGCTCTCTAGTCATTGGCTCTTCTAGAGTGCCCTCTTTCCAGCTTAATGAATTGCCATATTTCTCAATATGAGGCAATCTCACGTGAGCATAGCCACCCAATTTGTATTTTACCCTCTTGAGGGAAATGAAATGATTAGGGTCATAAGGTACCCATGCAAAAGTAAGGCAAATTATAAGGTAAAATGGGGTAAACTGTGGTGATAATAGTGTAAAATGCTCAGAAGAGAGTTAATTGAGCAAATGCAAGGACTAGTAGCACTGTTTTCCTGGTGAATTAGCACAACTTAGGTTTTAAGTCCACGAATGCGCGGACAGACTGTGAATTTAGGAAAATGTGCCTAAATGTGGGCTTAACAGGTGAATTTCGACCTTACAACTAAAAATGAATGCTGGTTACTGGGGTTTTGCTGGTAAATGCAAGGTTCCTCACTCTTTTTAATTCAGTTTTGGAGAATTATGGACACAACCAAGCGCGGAGGGGATGCTTTGGATAAATACCTGGTGAATTACCGTCAATGGTCACAAATGCAGGTGGGTTGAAGGCGCCAACGGTCTTCGGGTCGATTTCTGCAGGTTGGCGACAGATGGTCGTAATTTTCATGCAGAGGTGGGCAACAGTATTTTTCGCAAAAGTGAGAAAAAACATGAAATTTGGCTAAAATATAGACTTTTTGGGTTACTGGCGCGTTTTTGGATGACGTCAGCATGACCTCATCAGGTGGGGTCAGGGTCGGGTGACGTCAGCATGACGTCATCGAGTGATGTGGTAGCCTGTGAGTGCTCCACGGGGATTGCATAGGTGGCGGACACGTCGGAACGCTGGCGGGTGAGGGTGCTGACAGGGCGCCGAGTCGAAGTGACGTGGGCGTGACGTAGCAATTACGTGGGCAGGCGGTAAAGCACAAGCGGTAAGTAGTTTTCTCGGACCGCTCTGGATACGGTCATGGTATTGTTAGAGGGCGGCCCGAGAGAATATGGGGGTGACGCGTGGCAGAGGCCTGACGTCACCCTTTGACAGTTTCTCGGGCGGTAAATTTCGGTGATCAAGGCCCGTCCGATATGGATGTGGGCTCTTGGATGGGAAAGCCCAGATCTGACGATCGATGGGTTGATGAGGGGCAAGGACCATATGGATTGCGGGGACGAATAAAATATGATTATTCTCTGAAATGCGTGCCCGACGGAACATTATAAAAAGTGGGTTTTATGGTTTTTTGCAGAGTTACGGGTTAAAATGGGATTTTTCACAGGTTTATTTACAAAGCGAGTTTAGGTTATTAATCCAACCAAATCCCGGATTAATCCCAAGATTAATTTTCCAGCACTCTGTGGGTCGCGCTCAATGTTTTAGCGTTTGAAAACATTCAAAAATGATACATAGAGCTATAAGGCTCGGGGAAGGGGATATATATATATTTTGGGTTTTTTGCCAAATTTTACATAGTAATAGGGGGAATAGGGGGTATAAGGAGTTAAATAGTGATAGGTTAGTAGTTAATATGAGTGAAAAAGGGGTGGATGAGGGCGGTAAAATACTAAGCTATCATATGAAATCAACTTAGTTTTTTAGGAAGTAGATCAAAATGAAAAGAATTTTTACACAAAAAATGTGGCTCTTAAAAAAACAAGAACCAACAAAAGACTTTGACTTCTTTCATGAACATAAGTGGCATAGGGATGTTAGCCATGAATGTGATGGGGGGTACTTTGGAAGTTAGACATGCTTCATTAAATTGTTGTAAGTCTTCTAAAATAGGAAATCTGGACTGGCACCATGTTTTTACCTTTGCTTAGGCCAGTGAAATGCCATAAACCATGCTCTCTGCAACCCCATCTACCTACCCACTCTATTGCCTAGCATTTTTTTCTTACTCCAAGGAGGGTGCATTTAGTCTTGCAAACCCTTCTATGCCTTTTCTTTTCCTTTGGCTTTTTCTTTTGATTTTCTATCTAAAACTACCCTTATTGCTTCCAAGGCCCCAGATTAAGTAGTTGGGAACCTTCATTCTCTACCTATCTACTTTACCTGCCAAGATTGAGCTGTTTGGATAGATTTCTTCCTCTAATCTACAACAAAAATTGAAACATGGCATGACCCAACTTAGGCTATTGGATCACCCATTCAGAAGTAGGGCAGCATCAACCAAATGTAAGTATATTTCTTCCACAAGAATATGAGATATTTGTATCCCCAAAGTAGATCATATTGGCACTTCCGCTGCCAATCATGAAAAATGAAACCTACTGGTATAGGTAGCTAATAGAGGATATCAAGATTGTCTTTAGAAGCCATTTTAGGGTAGCCAGGAAAAAGGCTAGGAGTAGTCATCCTATGGCCAGTACATCATCTTCCACCTCATCCATCAAGGGTGAAATTGGAAATATGCTGGAAGATTTGAAAAGTGAGATGTTGCAAACCCTTGCCTTACAATTGCACACCATGAATATCAAAAGGAGGCAAGAGGAAGCAGAGAGAGCCTTGGCCATCTTTTGTCCTAGATGCACCAGGAGGCATCCTAGGAACGAATGTCCATTGAACTGCATTGAGATTTGCTCAGTCTGTGAAGAGAACCACTCCACAGACAAGTGGCCTTCTTTACCCAAACTCAAAGTTGTATATCAAGGAGTTGAAGGGGTCACTGAGAGACTTTGCTACATCAACCAAAGGAAACCTCCTGGGCCTAGACCATACCAGCAGGGTATGCAAGGGTCATCCCATGCATATTACAACCCTAACCAAACCACAACTATAACTTCTTGGGGACCGCTGCTCATCCTTCCTGGTCTACACCCCCTCCTTGGTCCTATGCATCTCAGTATCATTCCCAGCTAGCCAGCCAGTCATTTCAACCTTAAATTCTGCCACAACCTGAGTGGAATACCCCACTCGAGGGGTGGAGGCACTAATACAACAATGCTCTAGCTCTATTGCCTCCACCACCTACCCAACCACAACTCCTACACTCTGCTCCACCCAAGAAACCCGAGATGACTACCCATCCAAATTCGAACCCAAACAATAGGCAGGCTCAACAAGCATACAGTGGAGAGACATCATACCCAGCTTATGTTGTAGAAATCCAGGAGATCAACCTAAGATCTAGGAGAATTCTTTCGGATAACCAACCTCCCTCTCCACATAGGGAGGTTGAGGAAGAAAGAGAGGAAAGCAACCTTAAAGTAAATCCACCCTTTCCTAAGAGATTAGCCTAGCCACTCCAGCCTACCCCAAAAGAAATTGAACTTTTGGGAGAATTGAAAAATCTATGTGTAAAGATCTCCCTTCTCCAGGCAATAAAATATGTTCCCATTTACAATAAGTTGATTAAGGAGAAATTCTTCAAGCATCCAGGAAGAAGAAAAAGGGATTCCCCTACCATTGATGTCATTGGACAACTGTCTGAATTAATGTTGGGGCAGGTAATATTTCTGAAATATTTGGACCCTAGAAGCCCTGTAGTAGATGTGCACATCAATGGCACCATCATCCCACACACTCTAACCAATCTTGGGGTTGCTATTAATGTGATGACCAAGGACACCATGCTCAAGCTCAACCTCCAAAGGTCATTAAGGAAGACCACAACAGTTTTGCAACTTGCATACCATTCCATAGTCACCCTAGAGGGAATTGTTGAGGATGTAATGGTCTCCATTGACCCCTAGGAGTACCCTTCATATTTTCTAGTTCTCCAGCGTAAGTCTATGCTTACTAGTTACCCTCTCATCCTTGGGAGGCCATGGTTGGCCACAACCGATTGTTACATTAGCTGTAGAGCTGGGAATATGACCATCAAGAATGGGAATATTCCCAAACAGTTAGTCCTATACCCTCTTGCTCAACCTTCTCTAGAGCATGATTTACCTTTATGGTTGGAGGAGCAGGAAGAAGATGAGGTTTATTCAACCCAGCTTTATGCTTTGGAAGTAACCATAGGAGGAGGAAAAAAATATGAGGATGACTTAATTGAACACCTACTCCAAAGTCCAACTCCTAGTTTGTTACCATTAGAAGAAGAAGTAAGGTAAACCTAGAAGAATTATCCATTTGACTTATGCTTGGTTGATTCCAACCCACTCCATGTCAAAACTATAGAATTCAACCCAGAGAAAACTTTTAAAATTAATCCATCTCTTTCTTCTCTAGAAGAGGAAAATCTATGCAACATGTTGAGAGAAAACATAGAAGCCTTCACTTGGAGTTATAAGGAAATTAAGGGAGTTCACTCCTGAGTGTGTACTAACCACATATACATCAAAGAAGGTTGCAAGCCAATCTTAAAACCACAAAGGAGGATGAATCCATGTCTTAAAGATATAGTCAAAGAAGAACTGCAAAAACTGCTAGATGCAGGATTCATTTACCATATCTCCAACATTGAGTGGGTCTCTCATTTAGTGTTGGTTCCCAAGAGAAAAGGTAAGTGGAGGATTTGTGTTGATTACAGGGAGTTGAACAAAGCCACAAAGAAGGATCATTTTTCCCTACCCTTCATTGACCAAGTGCTATATGGCCTAGCAGGGAAGAAGTTTTTTTCTTTCCTAGATGGATTCAGTGGGTACAACCAAATCCAAATCTGCCCAGAAGACTAGGATAAGACAACATTCACCTGTCCTTGGGTACTTTTGCTTATAGGGTCCTTCCTTTTGGCCTATGCAATGCTCCTACCACTTTGCAGAGAGTAGTCTTGAGTATTTTTGCGGAATTAGTACATGATGTGGTGGAAATTTATATCAGTGATTTTACAACTTATGGTTGTGATTTTCAAGAAGCCCTGACTAACCTAGGCAAAGTATTGCAAAAATGCATTGAAATGAGCCCATCTCTAAGTCCAAAAAAATTTGAATTCTTAATGACTGAAGGGATCATGCTAGGTCATTCAATATCTCAGCAAGGACTGTAGGTGGAACCGAACAAAATAGCAATCATCCAAAGGATCCCACCTCCACAAAAGCAGAGGGATATCAGGAGTTTCTTGGGGTTAACTAGATACTACGAAGGTTCATAAAGGACTTAAGCAAGTTGGCCTGTCCTTTATTTGGGTTGTTGGCCAAAGATTTAGAGTTTAAATGGTCAAAATGCTATCAAAAGGGCTTAGACATTTTAAAGGGTAAGTTAACCACTTCACCAATTATTCGAGGCCCAAACGGGGCTCTCCCTTTTCATATTCATGTTGATGCCTCACACAAAAACATAGGAGCAACCTTAGGTCAAGTAGAGGAGAAATTTCTCGATGCCATCTATTTTATCAGTAAGAATTTGTCAAAGGTTGAGCTAAATTATATTGTGATTGAAAAGGAACTCTTGGTTGTTGTGCATTCATTAAGCAAATTTAGGAATTACATTATAGGATACCAAACATTTGTGCATACTGACCATGTTGCAATCAAATATTTAATGAACAAACCAGATGTGAATGCTAGAATTATAAGATGGTTGCTTTTATTATAGCAGTTTGATCTAATTATTGTTGATAAGCTTGGTAAGGAAAATGATGTTGCTGACTTTCTATCTAGGATGAATCTGCCTACAGGTGAAGAAGGAATGGTGGATGACCAGTTACAAAATGATCATTTTTTTGCTATTTCAATTCTCTCCCCATGGTTTGCTAATAGAGCAAACTATTTGGTATCAGCACAGTTCCCACCAAACTTGCCCTCCAAAGAAAATAGCAAGATAGTCAGGAAAAGCGCCCCCTTCACCTGGATTGGGGGAAATCTTTTCAAACTTGATCTAGATAAAATCTTCAGAAGGTGTGTAAGGGAAGAGGAAATTTTTGACATCCTTCTAACCTGTCATGATGGGCCTTGTGGAGGTCAGTTTGTAGCAAAGAGGACACCATTCAAAGTGTTACAAGTGGGCTATTATTGGCCCACTCTTAATCCAGATGTGAAAAGTAAAATAGTCAGTGTGATCGGTGCTAGAGGATGGGAAAGCCTACTCCAAGAGATGAAATGCCCCTACAACCTCAAGTGACTTTCGAGCCATTTGACAAGTGGGGCATGGACTTCATTGGGCCAACCAACCCTCCTTCAAAGCAAAAACAATACATTATTGTGTGCACTGATTATTTGAAAAAGTGGGGTGAAACCAAGGCGATTAAGGCAGCAACAAAAGAGAAGGTGGCTGAGTTCCTAAGGGAGAATGTATTCTACAAATTTGGTTACCCTAGAGAGCTAGTCATAGACCAAGGTAGGCAGTTTACCTCCAACATGATTGAAGAACTGCTCAGCCACCACAGAATCAAGCATAGGACCTCCACTCCTTATCATCTACAAGCTAATGGGCAAGTGGAGGTGACCAATAGGGCACTCGATAGAATCCTAACCAAGGTAGTGAGCAGCAACAGGAAGGATTGGGTAGAGAGACTAGTTGAGGCCACCTGGGCCTATAATACAGCGTGGTAGATCACCACTGGATTTACACCCTATGAGCTAGTCTATGGGAAAAAGGCTTTGTTGTCCACTGAGTCTAAATATAACACATTGAGGATGGGAGCCCAACTAGATTTCGATCTTAGTCATGCGTAGAAAGAAATATTGTTCCATTTAATTGACTTGGATGAATTCAGAATGGAGGCCCTCCTACACACAAAGATAGTTCAGCATCAGAGGAAGATATGGAATGATAGACATATTAAGGAGAAGCAATTTCACGAGGGCGATTGGGCATTGTTATATGATTCTATGTATAAAGACTTCAAGGCCAAGCTAAGGACAAGATGGCTCGGACCTTGTGTGGTGGAAAGATTCCATGATAATGGTTCACTACAAATCAAAACTATAGATGAAGAAGTCATTCCATTTTTTGTTAATGTACACCGATTGAAAATGTACAAGAGGCCTTTATCAAGACAAGAGTTCATTGACAATATCAATAAGATAGTGATGATGGCGGAGCAAGTTCTAGCTCCTCCCTCATTAGGTCACTAAAAAGAGAAAAAAAGAATAAGGATTTAGGTGAAAACCTCCATGAGGTGGCTGAGTCCCATATTTGGGTTGAAAACCTCGTGAGGCGGCCCAATGATGAAAAAAAAAGAAAGAATAAGAAGATCCCTGGGTAAAAACCTTCCTTGAGGAACCCAGGGCAAACATCTAGGGCGAAGACCTCTCTAAGGCAGCCTAGGTGTATTTCAAAAAAACAAAAAAAAAAAAGGGAAAAAAGACATAATTGTTATTTGCAAGTGGGCGAGAAAGACAATCAAAGAGAAAAGAGAAGATCCAAAGGGAACCCTGCTTCACATATATTCATCTCCTCCACTCCTTACCATGAATCCCTCCATCAATTCCATTGTTTTTTCACTTCATTTCTTCAATTCAGGCGAAGACTGTGTTTCCTACACGATCTCCTGAAAACCTACAGGATGATCCTGTAGGAATTACAGTGGCTGGGAAAACCTACAAGAAGCAATCTGAAGGTCAATGGTAGGGTGGTTGGGTCCCCAAAATTCATTCTAGACATAATCTAGCCTATCCCACAGAATATCAATCATCAACTACAGGTCTTCACTAGGATGATCCAGGAGCTCCACAATAGCAGCAACATCAGATCTTCAGTCACAGACACCTGCAAAAGCCAAGAAACCATCAGTAGATAGCAGAGGAGGAAGAAGAATGACCATGTAGCAAATAAATGACATATCACCTCTGATCTTCGACAATGGCAACATGCAATTGAGACCACAGGTAAGTATCCCACTCACTCACTCATATGCATAATTTCATCAAAAGTTGTAAGGGTTATGAGGTAGTTGGTTTACAAGTGAAATGGTGGTCAGTTAACTTCGCCACCTTCGTTCAGTCATCACATACAAAATTGGGTGTCCTCTCACATGTGGTTGCAGTCAACTCAAAGACAGAGGAGGATGGATCTATGAGGTGGGATATTATTATGAGGAGTGGGAATGATGAGGTGGTAGTGGGGACCAGCAGTCTAAAAATGGAAGTGTACCTATGTTTCCAGCACACCACCTCACCCCAAAAAGCCATACAAGGAAACAAAACATCGTTTGCATGCATTCATGCATTCCACCTCCTTGAAACTCTCTCACTCAAGTCGCTCTTATAACTCTGGCCACCCACCAGAAGCAAGGATCCATCGTTTTGCAAGAGAATTTCTAAACAGGAGCATGCACAGGAATTCCTACAGGAACAGTCTATAGGAGCAATCTACATGATACATAGAGGCAGTCTATAGGATAGGAAAAGATGGGTTCAAGAGGGAATATCACAAGAATTGTCCACTACCACCATTCTAAAGAGGCAGGATCTAAAAATCCATCCCCATTTACAAGAAAGTGAACTAGAAATGCTCTAAAAGCTAGTGGATATAACAACTGTGGGAGGTGAATTACATACATAGGAAACTCTGTTTTCTCCTAAATTTAAAATTCTTGTGTCAAACCTCTCATTTCCTCCTCAAGCCTTAGAAAAAAGATGACAGGAGGGTTTAATAAGAGAGAACCCACAAACATTGTGAGGATACAACAACACTCCCAAGTGCTTGAAATCTTTATAAGACACTAGTGGATGGGGTTTTTGAAAAGTTCACAGGGTATGATGATAAGGTGGCTCAAGGATTTTCTCATTCCCTCACTCCACATAGCAGAATCCATGCCATTGTTATAGTTAGAGGGCTCACTATAGATCTCGCCCCATAGCTCATCAATAGGGTCACCACACTTCCCCTAGGAATTCCATGGAGAAAAGAAGACAAAGTAGACAATCAAGTGGCAAAAAAGAAATTCTTTTTAGAAGGTGAAGAACCCATAGAGGATAAGAATGGAGTAAGGAGGGATAGTCTGCCATACCCATGGAGTGAGGTAGGTTACTAGCTCATCAAATATATCTCATGTGAGGGTAGATACAAGGTTGTTTATGGCTACCATTTTAGGATGCTTGAAGAATTAATATTTGGGGTAGAAACACCAGTTCACCAAAGACTCAGCATACCCTATTTCTTGATGCAATCACTCATAGACTCCAGCAACAAAGTAAACGAAGGGAATTCCCAACAATTGGCTCACCATGAGTTGATCAGGGTCCTCACTGAGGATGCCCTCCAAAACCTCAGGATCCCCACAACATGGTTAGTATCCAGGGACTTACCAGTAGAGAATGACATCAAAACCCTCACCTATAATGTTAGTCCTTCTTTCAGTGGGGAGGAGGCAAAACAAGAAGAAGAAGACACGAATCTGGATGGGGATGAGATAGATGAAGAAGAAACTAATACAAAGGAACATGATGAAGCAAAAGAAGAAGGGGGAGAAGAGAAGGAGGATGATGTTGAAACAGAAGAGGAAACGAAGGAAGAAACTGATGGAGATGAGAAAGAACAGCAAGAGGAATAAGATAAGAAAATCAGAGAGGAAGAAGGCATTAAAACAGAAGGGGAAGAACACAAGGAGGAGTAACCTCAGGTGTCTACAGAGGCCCCTGAGAGGGAGGAAATAGTTGCCCTCACTGTTCTCAGCACCCCAATCAACCAAAAAGGGAAAGGAAGGAGGAAAACCCCTCTATATTTCAGAACAAGAAAGAGCACAAGAATCAAACAACGGAAGCCACAAATATCAACAAAAATCCCTATTGAGATTGAAGATTTCACTACACTAAGAGACAAAATGCCTTCCCCTAAGTCACCAGTCCCCTATATAAGGAGGCCTAGTACCAGATCAACTTCCTTAAAGGGTAAGGCCATCCTACCTCAAAAATGGGTCGAAGACATCTGGCACATGTAAGAGAAGCTCAAGGAAATTGGCAAAGAGCTAAGTGGCTTAAGGGACAAAGAAGCAACAATGAGAGATCAACTTAAGAGGAAAAATGCATGGCTAAGAGGAAAGTTACAGGAAAGAGAAAATGAACTAGCATGTATGGCCAACCTCTCATTGGAGGCAATCTAGTGTAGGATGCCATCTAAATCCTATGATCTTCACCTCAGAGAACAATGGCTACAATTCCAGATTAAAACACTAGCACAAAGGGGAACCATGCCATTTCAGGACTACAGGGAGTTTACTGATCTTTGTGATCAAAGTACACTAGAGGATAGGGCCAAAATGGCTGAGTTTTACTTGCACAACATGGCCCTCATAGAAATGAATGTTTGGGATGCTAATGTCAAGCTAGGAGATCTACAATTAATGGTCTTGGCATCATGGATCAGCCATGAGGAGTCAAGGGATATAGAGATGAACGAATATTGGCCAGAGAGAAAAATGAACCTCTTTTCATTAGAGCTGAATAATCAAATCCCATGGCCCTAATCAACACCCATTATCAAATTGCAAATGATCCTCAGCTGGCACCTACATATCTTTCTTCCCAAGAGCAAGAAATTTCACATTTTGAGGAGATGTTTAGGCTTCTAGGAGATGATAGTATAGATGCCTGCTTAAGGAGATGGAACATGCTGCCACATAGCTTGAAGATCATAGAATATCACTCCCCTCAAAGGCTGAGAGAGGCACTCAACAGGACACCTCTGTATAAGCAATCAATGCAAAGGTTGAAAGTCAATTGGATGGGCTTGAAGCTTAGTCCACCACTATTCCTAGAGATGTTAGAAGGGTGAAAAGAAGAAGAGGAAAAGAGGCAATGGGAAGAAGTAGAAAGGAAAGCAAGCTTCTATGAATAAGAAGAGACCACAACAGAGGCATGGGATGTCAGAGAGGTTACCAGAGCCATGAAGGAGATGGACATTGACTAAGTTGCTCAGAGGATGAGAAACACTTTCAGTAGGGGGTGATGATGAGCCTCATCATTGGGTAATTATATGGGCCTCAATTCACCTCCTAGCTTAGTCAAACCAACTATTCTCACAACTTATTACCTACTTTTTATTATATTTTGTTTATGAGATGAGTTAGAGTTGGATATTTTTCTTTGTGGTCTAATGTGCATTTAACGCATGATTAAAGGATAAAAGCAACGAATTTTGGCAAAGACCTTGGTCAAAACTCGAATGGGACAAGGGAGAGGAATTATAGGAGGTAAATCCTCCTCATTTACTACCCCTTCATTCAAATATTCCTCCATCAGCTCACAGTGCAAATAGCCAAATCATGAGGACTAGAAGGAAGCCGAGTAAGTGAAAATCAGAGCACCAATTTATCTCATGTTTGGGAGCCGAGCCTCGCCAATTTTAAGGAAGTCGTTGGAGACTTTATATGTATAATTAGAGAGGCCTAGGACCTCAGTAGGATTCATATTTTTTATTGTAAAACTTTATTCTATTTTCGAGCTACAAGACTTGTGACAGTTTTTGATGTAATCCATTGTTTTGATAATAAGAATGAGTTTTGTTTTGAGCCAACACTGAGTTAACTTAGAGGGTTGAAGCTCTTGTGTTAGTGCCCAAACCTAGCAGCCATGTCTCCTATTTATTGTACATGTATGCTAGCATAGATTCATGGTTTAATCATTCATTTACTTAAGTAGCTACATTTCCATTGCAGCAGTGTAGCATAGATTGGTTGTGTTTTATTTTTCTTCAATTTGTGCCTTCTTTTAATTAGCAGGTTAGCAAGGAGAAAAATATCACCATATGTTTGTTAGCAGGTGTCTTAGCCTCACCTCCTCTGTCTAGTACCATGACTTGAGGAAGAGACCCTTCAACAACCCCAAAAACATAGATTTCTGGTTCTTGCATGAGTTTGGAGTTTGTCATCTTTATTTAGTACATGGTTCATTTCATTATGGTCTTTTCCCATCACTATCTTTCTATAATAATATCTCACTCACATTCTCATTTCCTTCAACACTTTCTTCATGTATAATATATGCGGAAGCTATTAAATCACGTCTTAATCAGATTATACCCGTAGCTTTCCTTACCATTCGATCCACAAAAAACGTGACCAATCGCCGTCAACTCCATGTTGCATATTCATTTCAACGTTTTACTTTAGGTGCTCTAAATCTCCATTATTAATTTGTTTTGCTTGATCCAATGGCTATTGCGTCACCAGCTCGCCAATTAGCTTGGTTGATCTCCACCGTTGATCAATCCCACATGATCCAGAGGCTATCGCACAATATCGCTTGGTTTCTTGCACGAACGATATTAGATCGAGAGTGCGCAAGAAAAGTGGTTTTCCCATGCTACTTGTTACCCACTTAGGCTAATTGCGTAAATTTTAGGAATTCCATTTACAACTTTGAGGGCACGTGAGAAACTACTTACCACCTACGAAGACTGCTCCATCATTCCACACGTTTTCCACCCTTATATCGACACGTGACTTGATGTGATACATCCATCTATTCACTTAATCTCTGCAATAAGATCTCCACCTCTCATCTTCTGTTAATCTTGTTCATTGATAGATCCATCCATCTATTCACTTCATCTCCACAATGAGATCTCCACCACTCATATTCCTTTAACCTTGTTCGTTGATTGATCCATCCATCTATTAACTTAATCTCCACAATAAGATCTTTGCCGCTCATCTTCCGTTAGTCCTGTTCATTGATCCACCCGATCCAATGGTTTCTATGCACTGCTACTTCATTACGTCCTCCTTTCACTGATTTTGATCTTCGATTGCTCTTCCATTTGACTCCGTCCCAAACTCTGTTCTATGTGTTATTTAAATGTTGCCACTCCTACACTTTGACTTGGTTATTCAATCAGACTCCAACACCATCCGATCATCGCAATACTCCTCTGAGCATTGTACTCTCTCTCATATTCTTGTTGAATTCCCTGCACACTTATGTTATGTGGAATTACTCTAATTCACACACAGTTCATAATTCAATCACTCAATACACACCACACTATCCAAACAATCCATAGACCTTGTAGCCATCCTCAACCACCTTCCATCCACCTGTCACATCTACACGAACAATTAAATTGCATGCTTGATTTTACCTAAAGAACCAAGAAAAAAGTGAAAATAGATTTAGTTTAGTTTCCTTGCTTACACATTAGTATGGTTTGATGCTCTTTACTTTTGTAACTTAGATAGCAACATTAGGTTAGTTTTTATTTATCAATTCTTCTTAGCATATTTGTTTAAATGGTTTATTAGGATATGGTGTGATTTAACATTACATGTTGTTTTCTTCATTATTGCAGTAGAGTAACTCTCTTAGAATAGATTTTCTCTTCTTCCATCAAAGAATCAAGCTTCTTCTGAAATTATAGAAGTCTGGCTTGGAACTCCTAGGGTCTCTCGCCAAATGAACTGTAAAAATGGGCAGGACCTTCAATTTTACTTGTGCATATAGTACTGTCACCTCCAAGTTTGCATGAACCCCGAGTGGATAAGTAAAGCTTGTATCCCAGGAGTTGCAACATCCTTGCTACAATACTGGCGCTCATCACAAAGTATACTCATTCTTTTGAAATTTTTCATGCAATATCTTCCTCTCTACTTACTCCTAGCTTTGGTTGTGCCCAAAGTCATTTTTACAGAAAATAAAGAACATCTAGAGAACATTTCTTTGGGTAGGGGAAACTCAAGAAAGAAAATGAGGTCTGGTGGCTTAGGATAATATTTGAAAACCTTGGTAGATTGGTTTGGGTTGGAGAAAAAACTTGGTGGAGGTATTTACAAAATCCAAAATCTCCATGAATTCTAGCTTCGAAAGCAAAATATGCACTGAATATAGATGAAACACAACTTTTATGCATGGAAGGAAATATGAAATTTTTGCACCTTTGGAACATATCTTGGACAGAAAAGCATCATATCCAAAATCATATCTTTTGGGACGTTAGAGATGGAAACTTAACTCGTTATTAAGAAGACTTGTGGCACCAATTTCCCAAGCTAGGGAAGGGAAGGGACATAGAAATTATAAAAAAATAAATTGATCTCTCAAGGAAACATCATTGTAGGTCAATATTGGTCTCACTCCCAAGAACAAATACAATCGCAAAAATGAAAATATTTCTCTCTCTAGCTAATATCCTAAACAAGACACCCAAATTGAAATACCCAAGAAATTGGAAAAGGGGATAATAAAGACCCAATTAGGGCCATATATTTTAATATGGGGTCATGGTACGTCAAGAACTTTTAATTTCAAGGAAGCCTATAAAATAATTTTCGGCATGACATGATAAAATGTTCAAAACAAATGGAAGAAGATTTGGAATACTAAGCCATGACCCATGGTAACTATATTCCTTTGTTTTCTTAACTTAACAAAAAATTGACTTCACATAAAATTTAGAAAATATTCTTTTAGGGGCCCTTTATATGCCACCTTTATTGTGCCAACCCTTAGACTACTGAAAACCTATTGAATAACAATGAGTTTCCTTTTGATCTATGGGATCACATATCTATTTTATTATGACAATTATATTGAAACAAAAGAAACATGCTATCAACCATAGAGGAATGGATATCTACCCCTTTCTCCAATCCAATACTAAATAGAGATTGACAACTCTTTCCTAGATTTATCTAATGGGAAACCTGGAAACAAGGGAATCAAATAATGTTTAAAAATAAAATATCTCCCATGGATTTAATTTGGTATTCTATCTTGAATAATATTACAAAAACTATTGTTCTAATCCCCTAGACCTCCCATGATTGGGATTACAATCATGAGGGGAAGCATATTCTTTCTCCATTAAATCTCCATCGATAAATCACTTGTCCTCGAGCTGCTTTTGTCTTTACCAATCTCTTGAAGTCCCTACTATTTGTCTCCTCACCCAAATACTTTTCTAAAACTAAAATTTGATGGTACCTCAAAAGGTAATATGGGACCGATGGGTTTTAGGCATGTTTTCATTACAATTATAGGTCATATAATTCATATTTACAGAAGAGATCTTAGAATATTCAATAACAATGTTGCTATATTACATTATTTGGAACATGGGTTACTCATCTCCAAAATAAGAAATTCCCAAAAATTAGTAATACAAACGGAATAAAAAATAAATAATATAGATGATTAGGAAACTTCAATATGGATCTTCTATAGTCTCAAGCAGATGGATACTTGATAGTAACATAGCAAGGGGTAGCACAACATTGGGAAGAAATTGCAGCTACCATTTTATCCCATTGTTGTAGCCTTTTATATCTCCTTTCACATATCATTTCAGAATATGTAGAAGCCTCCAAGAGACAATCCATGAGTTGAAGGAGAAGGTCAGTGCCTAGGAAACCCGAGGGGAGTTCTTTTGAATATTACCTAAGGGCTTTCTGTGAGAAGGACATGGCCCACCTTCATCACAAGATTCACCCATTATATTTCTGCAGTGTGTTAAGTTTGTTTCTTATCCATACCTTGTTAAAAGTTTTGTTTACTGAATATTGGTTATGCATTATTGCTAAACTCAGTTTTCCAATTGATTGTTGCATTACTTAGTTCATCTATAATTAATTCATGAGTGCTTCATTGGCAATTGAGTTTGCAGAGTGAGTTGGCAAGCACGGTAATAAAAAACAAGTGTTGAAGATTCCTGCTTTGGGAATAGGGTCATGTTCTCTGTTACAGCATAGATAGTGCTTTCCTTTGCAGACTGATTCCTTTTCATTAGATTACTCTTTTAATGAAATTAAGCATTCTTTGGTAACTGTCTACAATAGATTATTTTTGCTATAACTCAGAGTGAAGCTTCAGTTTGCTTGGAGCAAGGTGTGACTAGTTTATTTATTACTACAACTTTATTGCTTTTGAGATTGAGCACATACAGTGCGTAGTTACCTTTGAAATAAATAGACTTCCCTGGGTTTACAATTTATGTAGCACTTAGTTGTTTGAATTAATAAACAATTAAAGTGACCAACACTTAGGTGCTAAAGATTCCTTCAGCTCTCAGTTCTGTGGATCTCTCGTCACCAACCGCCACATACTTCGCATCTCCTTCCATCAGAGGTTCTTCCAATAAAATATTCGATGACGTTCCCCTATGATATTATTTATAATTCTTGGGTGCTTGGCCTTAGTCTGAGCTCTTGGTTCTATTGGGTCTTCGTGACCAAGCACCATCATACATTGAAGCTCCTCTTCATCGAAATATTTTTGAAAAGTAATTTTAAAAATCTTCGATGCCACCATCCTATGAAATCTCATCTTAGTGCTTAGGCACTCCGGCTAGCCCTGCACCCTTGGTCCCTTTATATTTCCATGATCATGTGCTTCTATTTGTTAGATACCCTCTCATCGAATGTTTTCAATTGTGGAATTAACTTTGGAGTTACGATGACTCCCACTTCTGATGGACTCGAAACTTTTGATACTTGGCCCCCACCCCTTTTACCTTGGTCCCTTGAAGTCTTTACAACCAACTTCCACCAAATTTTGGATCTCCCTCGATCAAAAGATTTTCAAAGAGGAATAAAAAAAAGTTACGATGGCCACCATCCTCTAAAATGCATACCTCCGAAGTGACCTCATGCTGATGTCATCGCCTCCACATGATGCTTCCTGAGTGGTGACATGTATCACCCATATTCAACCCCTTAGGGCCCTCAAAATTCCAAAATTGCTTGCCACGTGTCCTTGTCCTGCCACATCATGCCGACGTAATCTGCCCTGTCAACTTCTCAGAATCAACTATCTACTGCCAGATGTCTTCCTCGAAGGAGAGAGAAAGGGTCCCTAGGATCTTTAGATTTCCAAAGGTCTCCCTTGTATTTCCCTTTCCTCTAAGATCTTGATGCTTTCCAAAATATGCATTTTTTAAGGAGTTCCAAAATGCCAATGTTCCGATGGCATATACTCCTAGGTCCTGCCTTGTTATGTTCCCTCGAGTCCTTTTGAATGCTTGGAGACTAAGTGCTAGCCTAAATCAGATCCCCTCTTCATCGTAACATTTTCAAAAATGAATTAAATGGAGTTCTAGCGCTTTCAATCCTCCAAAGAACTGAGCTCCGATATGCCTTCCTTCTAGCCTTCCCAATATCGGGCTTCGACATGATCAGGTCTTGAACTTTGACACTCCTCTTTAGATTTCGGCTTTCCTTTTGGCTTTGAGACTTACGTTTTTTTATTTTGGCCTCCTCCTTGCAATTTCGGCCTTCAATATTTTCTATCCTTTTTGACCTTTTTGCACTTAGGCTCTCCCTTTTTGGCCACCATTCAACAACATCTGACACAATTGCAAAAGGGTGTAATAGATGACAGTAGACACATTAGAAGAAATGAAAATAGACTTAGAGAAAATTTATTTAATGAAGGGCTCAACTTTAAAATTGATACCTTGGATTAAATTTAGACTCAATACATTCCAAACTCTTTTATAAGAAGTATATTTCAAGAGATTACAAATTAGGATCTTATCCCCCATGATGGGTGCCCAAGCCTAGGATATGTGCTAGATTGTGGATAAAATTAAGCCAAGGACTAGCTCACCTTCACTCCATTCAAGGAAGATAAGGACACATAACCACCAATTGAAGTGGAGTCTCCTTCTAGGTAACATGATCGAGAGAGCTTGCATTTCTATTATAGTTTTTAATGGTGACAATGGTGTAGTTCTGGCTATGAATATATGGAAATATGTTTTTATTAGTTATACTTTTACTTTAGATGACAAACTTATAGCATTGGAAATATGCAATGTTAAAATTTTAAGGCTCTGCTCTTGGTTTGGTTTCCCATGTGGTAGACTAGCAGGTTCTAAACATCTGTTATGTATCTTTTTGTTTTTTGCAAATTACAAAGTGCCTATCTATATTTACAAACAAACAAAAAATAATACTTACAAAATATTATGCTCATAATTTATTTGGTTTAAAAGTGTTGGGTAAATTTTTAGGTGATATGGCTTTTTTATTAAAGTGATGAATCATAGTTAAAAGTAATTGTTTTATTTAATAATTAAATTATAATAAATTTTCTCACCCTTAACAATAAAATATAAAAATATATAAGAAACAATATTATTTGAAAAATACACAAATAAAAATAGCATTATTAATAATCGTGTTAATTCTTCAGAAGATAAGTCACGCTATCCTTCGACATATTCATTTTAGTGTTTCGCAATGCCGTGCACGAAAAGAATTTATTATAAAATATTTTAACGATAACATTATGGGCTACATTTTTCTTTGCATATATCCATTTTGATTTTGATTTTAAAATGTTTATTAAAACTGCTGTACTTGAAAATAAATTATCATTTTATTACAAATCCCGTGGAGGAAAAGAATTTATTATAAAATAATTCAATAAATACATTATATTTTAATATTAATTATATTTAAAAGATTAATATATTTCTAAATGTTAAAATTTAATAAAAAATTGTTCAAACTTTTTCCTTTTCGCAATGTGTTCAATAACATTATGCAAATTTTGTTTTTCTTTTTACTTTTATTACGTCTTCAGAAATTTGTTAATAAAATTTCAAAATAAAATATTATTAATACATTTTAAATTATTAAACAAATAGAATATTATAAATACATTAAATAATTTTGTTCCATTATTAAATTGGAGTAATTCCATATAAGTAAATAGTTGTGGATGTTAAAAACATCAAATTTATAACAAGATTCAATTATTTAATTTTCAATAAATACATTTCATCACAATTGCAAAATAATAATAAAAAGATCATAGAAATTAATAAATTATATTATTATTATTATTATAAAACGAGATTATTAATAAGGAAGATTTATACCCATTTTATTATGAAAATTTTTAATTTATAAATTAGTTTTGTTACAATAATATGAGTTATTCATACTACATATCTAAAACACTATAATCTATTTCATAACGATCAGACCTTTATTCACGATAATATTTCTTCTAATTAATCAATTTAATAAAAGAAGGTCAAAAAAAGACATAATTACTTTTGAGATAAACTTATTCATCTTTGATTCACTGACTATTATTAAAATATTATAAAATATTGCTATGGAGGTTAAAATCTTTAACCATCCCATATGGTTGATAATCTAGTATAAATTCTAGAAACTTTAATTAAATAAACAATATATATAATAATATTATTTTTAAATTGAGCAGAAATTTAATATTAAAAATAAATACTATATAAATCTATTTTCAATAAAAATATTTTTAAGGTGATTGAATGTTTATTTATATTAAATATAATAAATTTTTTAATCCAAAAAATACTAATAAAATTTGGTATGAATTTTTTTTGTTTAATTATAACTAATATAATAAAAAATTTAAAAAAATAGCTTCAGTAAAAATATAAAATTATAATATATGACAATAATATTAAATATATTTATAACATGTTAAATTAAATAACTAGTCACAACCATCCATTAAAGTAAATGTGGTTGATAGTAATATTCGTGAAAGAACATCTTTTTCATCATTTAATATGTCAATCAAGTTTATATAAAATGAAGTCAATCAATATAATTTAATATATTTGTTAATATTAAGATTATTTATATTAAAGTAGTGGAATATTAAATAATTTGGAAATATCTTTGATGAAAAAAAGAAATTGCAAAAAGAAATGGAATCCTTCTGAAAAAAACCTCATTAAGGAGGGAAGGAAAGAAGAATTGAACCACCAAGAAGCTATTATTCAATTGCAATTCGAAGAGTACCTTAAGCAGAGGAAATTTTGAGGAAAAAATAAATAATCTAATAGTTTAAAAAAGGAGATAGGAACAAAAAAAAATTTCATACATCCATGAAATTTTGAGGAAAAAATAAATAATCTAATAGTTTAAAAAAGGAGATAGGAACACCAAATTATTTCATACATCCATGATTTAATATAGGCAGAACAATAGAATTGTCAGCATTAGAAAATCTCAAAATTAGAAGCTTGAATATCTTGAGGAAATAACTAAGAGTCGTAAAAAAATTAATTAGACGTCTAATGCCCGCCATCTAGAAAATAGCAAAGCATATTCTAAAGTTAGTCACTTCGCAGAAAGCATATTCTAAAGTTAGTCACTTCCCAGAGAAAGCATATTCTAAAGTTAGTCACTTCCCAGAAAAATGAAACGTTACATTACAGGAATTTTGAGGTGTAAAATGGGCATCCTAAGGAAAATAATAAAGTGAAAGTAAAAGTACAAAGTAAGAGTTATTGAATTTTAAAGGAAAAGAAAGAAAACTACTTATTTTATAGTAATTTTGACTTATCTCCTTATAGATGTACTCAAATTCCAATGTTGGGACTAGTGGACGTGAAACTTAATTTTGCATTGAATGATGCTGACATTGGAATTTGAGTAAAATTATAAGGAGATATGTTGAAATACCAGTATTTTTTTCTCTTTCCCTTCCAAAAATATTTACCCCATGAAATTATCATCTTGAACCTTATTAGTTCTTTTAAAGTTGATTTTGTTAGTAATTTTTTCATTTTGAAACTCGTGTTTTGTCTCCAAATTACCCTAATTTCAAGGAAGATCTCCATAACAAAAGTATAGGAAGCAACCATGGGAATTAATGAAAATAAATCATTAGGGCTAAATGGTTTCATAACTGTTTTCTTCCAATATTACTAGAAAGTCATAAGAGAAGACATGTGGATATTGGTTGAAGATTCTAGGGCTTCCTTCTCCATCATTTCAGCCTTGGATGCCATCTTTATCTCTCGTATCCCCAAAAGTATTCACTCTAATTATCTCTCTAATTCTCACCCTGTTGCACTCTATAATGTAGTCTATAAAATCATTTTTAAGGTGATTTCTAATGTAGTCTAATAAAATCATTTCTAATAATTTTTATAAAAATATTTGACTTTAAATTTTTTTTGTGTTTTTATTTATTTTTTTTAATCTTTTAATGATTATTAATATTAAATATATTGCTTTAATGCAAAATATAAATAATGATGTGTATTTTAATACAACAACAGTAGTCGAAAAAAAAATCTCAAAATTCAAAATGTTATATCAATATAAATTATTAATATAAATCTTCAAAACTAATTTATTTAAATTTTTTGAAAAATATAAGATTTTAACATTTTATTTATATATTTTTTTTTATTTTTATTATTTATAGCATATTATTTTTTAATTATAATAGACATTATTTTTCTATTTAAAATATATTTTTATTTATTTATTTTATTTAAAAATCATAAACTATATAAACTTACACCTCTCTTCCTCATACTAAATGAAAAATTTATAAAATAAATTTCTCAGCTCATATATAAACATATGAAATTTCCAAAAATCCACTATCTCACACTAGAACTTATAGGGTAGAATGTGCAAGTAAATAAAGCTTTTCTCTTTTCCTAATCCAAATTTGTACTTCCCATTCCACTTTTCATGATGTATTAGCAATCTATGTGAGGTGATGGCGACCTAAGAATATGGCGTTATCAAAGAGGAGGTGTTCTCACGAGGAACACGTGCGAGTCTGAAAAAGTATGATAGGCTAAGCGGAGAATTTGTTTTTTAATTATTATTAAATAGATATTTTTAAAATTAATATAAACCCTAAATGTATAATAGTTTTTAAATTTTGATATGAAATATTTAACGAGTAACTTTCATTTGAGCATATTCTTAAAACCTTATCCATATAATCTTTTATCATATTTATCCATAGAGTTTTTTCCATATCATTCCTCAATTACTTTTAAAGTGCTCTTTTAAATAATAAATAATAAGGCTTCTTATCAGTTATTCTTTTAGGTAAATTATGATTTGGTATAATTTGCTTTTACTAAATTTGTGAGGGTTATGTATAAGTTCACATTGGAATTTTAATTTTTGTTTTTTAATATTATTTAATTTTATTTATTTGTTAAGGTGATTGTTTGAGGTCTAATATGGGTGTTTGTAACTTCTATTTCTATTAGTTACTAATTTTTTATTTTTAGTTTTTATTTTCATTTTTATTTTATTTTTTGATTTTTGATTTTTCTTTTCCCTATTATTTCTATGTTGATGAATTATAACATTTTCACAATATTTCAATTTAAACTGACTTGTTATTATATTAAAAACATATTTCAATAAATTTGTTTATAAGCAATAATATATCTTAATAAAAATAAAACAGACCAACATAGATATATGTATGTTAATATAAACAATATTACTTAATCATATTTCTTAATTTATGGTGATGGCATTCAACAATATTGTTTTATTTTTGTGATTAGTTGCTTTTTTTTATATTTTTTTAATTAAGTTATATTTAAGCTCAACAACATGTACTAGCTACTATATAACCCTTGTTAATAATTATATTGATTCTTTAATCATATTTCTTAATTTTTGGTGATGACACTTCACAATTTTGCTTTTAATTTGTGATTCTTTGCTTTTGTTATATATATATATATATATATATATGTTGTGTGTGTTTATATTAAGTTTAAACAACATATACTAGTTAATATATAGCCTTCATTAAGTCAAATTCTTTTCATATATTCATTTTAGTTGAGTCACAATATGTAAACACAAATTTTTTTATTAATAAAATATTTTTTAAAGAACATTATAGATTTACATTTTTATTTTCATATATCTATTTCTTTTTCATTTTAAAAAAAATATTATTAACTTTAAAACACAAAATAATTTATTCATTCCATTACAAATACAAATCCGTTAAATGAAAATAATTTAATAAATAACATTAGATATTATATATATATTAAAGAATAATATTTCTTTAAAGTTAATACTAAATATGAGGGATAGGGAGGAGGTTCGTTAGTTTATGCAATGTAATTAAATGTTATTTAATTTTATTTTATAGGTATTTTCAAGAAAAGAATAAATTTGTCAAATAAAAATTAAAAAATAAATATGTAATAAATTTTGATAATTATAATATAGAAAATTATTATTTATATGAATTAAATGACTGGTAAATATTAATAAGTGTCAATTTATACAAGGTATCAAACTATTTATTTTATGATACATTTCACATTACTTTAAAAAAATCATAAAAATTAGCTAAATTATATTATTATTATTGTTAGGAAAATAATAATCATGAAGATTCACACCCACATTTTATTACAGTGATCGTTAATTTATAAATAAGTTTTGTTACAATATGATAGATTATCAATACTACATGCCTAAAAAACCATAATCTATTTCATATCACATTTATTTACATAATATTTTTTAAATAATTCAATTTAATAAAGAAGATTAAAATAAAATAATTTACCTTTTTAATAAACCTCAAACTTTTGATTCATAATTAATTATAAAAAATATTATGAAATATTCTATGAAGGTTAAAATTAAAACTATTAAACAATGATATAATAAAAAAAAATTCTAAAAAACCCCTATTTTGAAATAAACATAACATATCACATATTATTTTAAAATTGATTAAAATATAATTAATTAACTAAATTTATTTTTCAATAAAATAATAATATTAAATTAAAATTACAATAATTAAAATTTCAATAAATATGGGAAAATTATTTAATATTTTCCGCGAACAAGTAGAAAATAAAAATAATAAATATAATCTCAAAAATGATTTTTTGCTTCAATTAAAATTATTATTTTAAATGAAAACAATTTATAAATATAATTGAATTTTTATAATAAAAATAATAATATGATTAAAATTAAAAATGACTATATTTAAATTCAATAAAATCTGGGATAATTATTTAATATTTTCGAATGGAACAACTAAGAAAAAAAAATAATATAATTCTCTTAAATGATTTTTGGCTTCATTTAAAATATAAAATATAATATATGATAATAAATATAATATAACACGTTAAGTTAATAATGAGGCGTTAAATTGTCCACTCGTTTAAAGTTTTGCCTTCATTTTGTTTATATAAATAGTTCTTTGCCTTTTGTTGACTAAAGATTCACGTTGTCTTACTATTTATTCCTTACACATTGAGATGATCAAAAGATTCACGTCTTCTCACCATATTTATTGTCTTTTCTACACTCAAAATAAAACATGGGTGAAGTTCATGAAAATTTTATGGAAAATGGAAGGGATTTTAGTGGTAAGTATAGGTTAGATTTTGTAGGGGGATGTTACACTTTTTGGACAATTATTTGTAAGCCGGTAATATGTTATTAGTCCTTGCTTTCAGGCATAGATTATAGTAATCGATCACGATGGACATAGCATTACTTTACCTGCTTTTACTTTGGGTTTATTAGCGATAAACAAAGTTTTCAACAACATATTAATATATCGTGTTATTTGGCCTCTTCCCAAGGACCGAAGCTGACCGAAGCTGGACCGAAGCTAAAACAATAGGTTATCTTCTTTGTTTGTGTGATATTTTGAAACTTGTAGATCCTACCGCGTAAACTAATGTTAGTATTAATTGAAGAAATTAAATGTTAGTTCAAACGGTGAGGAACATGCTGGTATATATGAACATATAACCTGTGATATAACCGTCCACAGGTTCCTGGCTACACTTGGCTACCCGGCTACACCTGGCTACCCACATGGCTACTTAAACGCTTTTCTCTGCACGCTCCTTCCACGATAGCCTTCGCACAGTCTTCTGTGAAGACAACGGAAGAAGGCCCAACTTGCACCTGCGCAGTTCAAAAGCTTCTTCATAAGCTTCTTCATGGTAAGGTCTTTGCCCCCGTTGCATCCAAAGCCTGTAATTATTTGCGTCGCTGGTATTCTCTGTAAGCCTGTAAGACCTGTAATTCTCTGTATCATGTAAGCCTGTAATTATTTGTGTTGCTGGTATTCTCTGTAAGCCTGTAAGACCTGTAATTCTCTACATCATGTAATTCTCTGTAATCCTGAATTAAATTAGCAATTGTATATTACGCAGTAGCAATGCATTTATAAAATTAGATTCAGAAAGGAGGACTGGGGTCAGTGCACATACCATAAGTAGAAGGGTTGTCGGTTCTCGGGAGCTGCTTGCGCACAAGAGCGAGCTACTGTCTTCGTCGCTGTACTAGACAGGCCCTGGTCATACATATCCAATTTGAATTAATCTGGTTTTATCCTATTGGCTCTTCAAAAGGGCCCTATTAACCCAAATCTGGATCGGAAAGGGTCATTCTTAACTCTTCCGGTTATCGGAGAAACGGCCGCAAAGTCTACGGTTGAGTTTGCAGCTGGCCCTTTCGATTCTACAATGTAGTTATAATCAAGAAGTTATTATAATTGCAGCCAGTGAATTTGCTTGTGATTATTATGACTGTGAATTTATCTGACATTATTAACATGACACTTACAATGAATTTGTCTGGCATTACTATCATGACACTTACGATGAATTTGTCTATCGTTTTGCAGAAACCTGACTCCCAAGGCTATATGGATGGAAACGGCGGCGGAGGAATTTGTATAAAATTAGATTCAGAAAGGAGGACTGGGGTCAGTGCACATACCATAGGTAGAAGGGTTGTCGGTTCTCGGGAGCTGCTTGCGCACAAGAGCGAGCTACTGTCTTCGCCGCTATACTGGACAGGCCTTGGTCATACATATCCATAAAATATTCCAAGCAAATTTAATCACCCAAGCCTCTCCTTTTATCTCACCTCCATAGCCAATCTTTTCGTCTCTGGTTCTCCTCTCACATAGTAAGCTCTAGCCCACTAAGAATATCAACCAAAAAGCAGTGTCAGTACATACAGAAAAAGCAATGGAGATGCAGAAAAATACCCTTGACAATACAAATAAAAACCAACAGCGTTTAAACAGCCTTTACATGGATTTCCTATTGCAAAATATGTAGTATTCCCAGCAATGTACATAGCTCAGAAATTCTATGGGCAATATAGATAGAAGATATATGTAAGTATAAGAATATTCCATGTTCTTACACAAATGGTCTGCTTGACCTGGACAGGAGAAAGTTTAAGGCTTCTGTATGCATTGTCGAAGGCTTTCGGCACACTTAACCCGCTCCAAGCCAGACCTCCGAGTCTTCTGCACAGGTAACAAACAACTGATAAGCCTGGCTTTCTATGATTGATTAATAATCAAACTATTCTGCATGATCGAAACAAAACGTTGGTGCAATGATATCATACCCATAGCACGTTAACTGGTGCATTTACCACTAGAGATCCGTAACCACTGATTCACATTAGACCATGTAATTCCGATTTAAGAGTTTTCAATGCTGGGCGTGGCATGCAGAAATGAAATTGGGCAATACAAAATTTTGAGCCAATTACCCAGGCAAGTAATAATCCTTCGCTTCCTGCGTTTTTCCTGCAACACTATCCTTAGCTGCCAATGTTTTCTCTGCTGCAGTAGTTTGTACCAAGTAATATCAAAATCCCAATTGTAGGAAGGTAGCATTCGATCTCTTGACCAGCACTCCTCAGCGTGAAAACCCGCATGAAGTGAAATACCCAGAACGCTCTCTTTACTTCTTTCTTGAATGATTAATGATTACCGAGGGCCGAGCAATGAGAGCATGAAGTGGAGCCATAAGCGGAGAGCGAAAGAAAGGGGTTGGTGAACAAGAAAGAGCGGATACACATTACACTTTCTGGGAACCTGCCGCCCATGAAGCTCTATCCTTACGCTTCTACCCTTAACAATGGAAACCCGCAGAACACAAACAGATGAGGGGGGACCTTCACGTCCGGTCTGGAGGGCGGGGATATCCAACATGCATAGAATGCTACTTGTCACCGTTGTCCTGCGCCACGTTTCGGTCATGCATTATGCTTCGAACAGGTTTCGCATTAATCAGCTATATATGTTAACAATCATGGTTTAAAATATCATATGTTAATAATCATCACCGTTTCCAATATTACAGGGAACCAAATTTAAAAACCTAGAAGAGGCTTACAACGGAAAATGGAAGAGTTGGTCGTAATGTATAAATCTATTCGAGATATTGCATAAATATATTATTCCAACGACAATGGAAGATCCTCGATAATGTTGAAGAAACGCATAATCTTTAAAAGTCAAAAATGTTCTTTAGGCAGACGAAAGGTCAAGACAAGGCAGGACAAGGGAACAACCGCTGTAATGTAGTACGATGTCGTTATCTTTACTGTTGTCCAAATGATCTAAAAATCAAGAGATTCATTTGTCTATTTTTAAAGCTATATTTAGAAGCGCAATTTGAATAGGACAGAAAAGATACACTTCTTTAATTAACCACTTGAATGACATTCTATTCATCATGTTCAATTATTTTAAGCAGACTTATGGTTGACAAGCGCTTCTGTTTTGCAAAGTACAGCATCATTCACGGTTTATCCTTCTACTAGGATTTTGTTCTTGGGCCATGATCTTTTTACGAAACCAATATAGCTAGATGGAACTGATGGGTGGCCGTAATGTGCATATTAAAGGCGAATTACAAGGTCGTTTAGCTTTGTAGGAGTAATCTCATTTTCCCGTGTACATGCTACGTACTGACCATTGAACGACCTCCTCACGTCGACTGGGAAGATAAACCTAATAACGTGATGAAGAGGAATTCCCAGAACCCTTGTTCTCGCTCGCCACGCGAACACTGCTAAAACACCAAACGTTGTACAGTGTCCTTTCCAAAGCATCGGAGTTGAGATAAAATGGGCGAAGACAAGGTCCTCGGATATCACAGTATCCACTTTCAAGGAGCTCGTGATGCTGAAAACAGACCACATAGGGCTGCTGCGGTTTGAGATCTTCTCGCTGCCACACTGCTTCAATTGAAAGCTTCGTCTCTCCTCTAGCAATCTCTGCAAGTCCCATGAGAAACTGCCTGCCCCTCGTCCATCACAGAGACTATGGTTGAAACTGGCCTGCCCCTCGTCCATCACACAGACTATGGTTGGGATTCGAGTCTTCTGACTGGCTTGCCGAGCCTTCCGCACTTCAGATAACCATGCAGGCAATCAGAAACAAAGCAAAACAATGGCTTTTTCTGGTTCGCTGGTCCATGAAACAATCGCTGGCTGGCTTGCTAAAGGTAGGGACTAGCTGCCACGCAGCCTGCCTTGTTTCTATTGAAGTGAGGTATATAAACTTTTATTCTTTTTAAAAGAATTATAAAAATATTAATGAAGTTCCGAGCATGGTTTTTGATAATGACTAATACCATCTAATATTCAAAAATTGACGAAACTTAATCTATTTATAATAGATGTGTATGTACAACATTATCTTAGATGGGTTGGTGACGATTTCTGAAATGACCAGTTTTAAAATATTAAATATGTTTTTCTGATTACCAGTATTAAATTAATTCAGTAATTTTTAATTTCACAGACTTGTACTTAATATTATTGTAGAACATATTTTTATTATTAGTGCATGCTTGGCTGTGGATTATAACATTCTATTCTTCTTTTTGTGAAAATACAATGGCTCTCTATTATTTTATTGTATTTTTGTAATTTTAAATAAAATTTAGGGAAAATATTTAATATTTCTATTTTGCATAAACTCAAAATTAATTTTCTATTTCTTTTGTAAATCTTATTAATAATTCTCAATTGGGTGAGGGACTCATTCCATCAATGAGTGCTTTGACAGTGATACTATTATGTTAGTGCTCTACCGAATGATGCCAGAATTGATGTGGTTGCAGGTCCTTTTGCAAGGGTGGAGGGGCGTGCTGAACAAAATTTCAATTAATATTATTTTGTTTTCGACAGAGGATAAGGTATGTGCAGGCGACAATTACACATGTATTCAGTGAGTTAAATGCTGAAAATACTTATATTTCTCTGTAGAGGTGTTTTTTATTAATCATATATACTAAGTAACTTTGATCAAATGTTATATCTCTTCCTAGTGATCCTAGAATTAACGCGGTTATAGGTGCTTTGCATGGTCCTTGTGGTGGGGGGGTGGGGGGGGGGAACTAAACAAATTTGCAATTAATATTATTATGTTCTCTTATGCAAAGCTTTATTGTGCAGAGGACGGGGTATTTGCATGGCACAATGATGTGTGTATTTGGTGTATACTAGTTAACTATAATCACGGGTTATTAACAACGCTTCTAGGACATTTTTTCAATGTGTTATGTGGGGCCAAGAATTATAGTATGAATCTATTAGCACAAAACTAGCATGAAATTGGTGAATGAGGAAACATATTGGTTAAACTGAAATCATTATCACAGGAGCGAGGCGATAAAAAATCATATTTATTTATTTTCATACATTTATGTGGCTTAGGTTAGGTATGTGTATATGACCAGTTGTATGTAACATGTTTCATACGCAAAATAGGTACAGGTGGTGATTATATAAAGAAATGGGAGTCCTAGAGTTTCGTCGTTGATTAAGCAAGTTTTTTTAAGTACAAAGTGAAAATGGGTGGAAATTTTCTTGTTGCGAGATGCATTTAGAAATTGGGATCATTGTTTGTTTAGAAACTGGGGGTATTCTTCTATTTCCTTACACAAACTTTTATCTCCAAAGGTGGCGTTGCATAAGATCACATCTTTGGCTTTCAATTGGGTTTGAATGGCATCTCAAAATATCATATGATAAGTACGAAATGTTGAACATAAACAAATGTAGTATTTAGGCATGTTGTTCAGGCTCACTTCAAAATCAAGGATGTATTTTGCAAGAAATTATGAATGTGAAAGATAGTCGATGGTTGAACGATGGTGATTTTTTTCTCTCTACATAGTGAAAGATCTCTGCACAAGCATTTGTTAATAGTTGTATGAGGGTACAGGTACTTTTCGAGGTGGGGGTGGTGGTGTTTCTTTGGTTAGTGATCATACATATATTGCTAGTGCATTTATTTTTAATAGTCTTGTTTTAAGTTGATTTCCATTTAAAATTTTTGTAGATTTAACTATGCAGGAGAATAGCTACATAGAGCTGTGAATGTGTTCCAAATGAAGGATGTGCAGAGGATGAGGTATGTGCCCAAGAATTAGGATGTAGAGATGACTTTATTTGACAGGGACAAAATTCGTTTTAAATTCTTTTTTATTTGCGTCACCAAGGACTATAGTATTAACCTCGCGGTCAAAAGTGAATTGATTCTCATTATTCCATTTTAAGTTATTTTCCATTTAAAACTTTTGCAGATTTATTTTTGCGAGAGAGTGGTTGCATAAAGCTAATTATTTGATCAAAGATTTTTCTCTCATACCGAAATCTCTTTGCACAGTGGAAATGTTCTACCCATTGGAAGTTGTTTGCACAAGCATTTGTTAATAGGTAGGCAAAAGAACAATTGTGTAGAGTTGTGAATATGTGAAAAATGAAGGATGTGGAGAGGATGAGTTATGTGCGGGAGAAAGGGGATTGGAATACAAAGCTTAGGCAGAAGTCTTTGTTGTTCAGAATAAACGATGAGTGGTTCACACGAAATATGTGAGAGAACGAGGGTGCAAAGTCTTTATTTTTTATTATTTTATTTTAACCTCTTTTCCATTTAAAACTATTACGGATTTAGCTATGTGGGATATCAGTTGCACAAAGCTATGAATTGGTGTGGAATGAAGGATGTCTAGATTACAGGTATGTGCGTGAGAATGGGGGGCACAATGTCTATAAGTTGGTACATTGAATGTAGATGTGCGCATGTCCATGATGAGTGAATTGAATCCTAGGAGGATTGATATTTACTGGTAGTGTTGTTTTTTATTAATAAGAGGACAAGAATAAAATCGATAACAACATTGGATGGAAGTTTTATCTCTATAGCATGTTTTAGATTCTAAATAGTAATAGGTATTTATTTCTAGGGAAATGAAATTACAGGCATTTGAAATCACTAGTATAGTAAGGTGAAAACCATATTTTCATTGATATAGATAACTCATTTGGTTTTGATTATGTTCTTATCGTAGAAAAATGTGTAATTCTTACTCTTCACAAAATATTTATGAATATTGTGTGCATTTGTGATAAGTGTCATTCTAGTACCTATGAATATTTAGTGTTGTGTGGGAGAATGAGTGTGCAAAGCAAGGAAGAGAAACTTAAATTCATAATGTAACAGAAACTTTGATTTGCAATGTTATCATTACTCTAAAATTGGTCTGAAATCTTAAAGGATTGATTATTTGCTCAACTTTATCAACATTAACTAACATTGCATAAGTGTGAATGAAATAGGGAAACTGGTTATTAATATGCCTTAAACATAAACTTGAGAGCAACAAATAACATAACAACAGAAAAAGAAGAAGCAAACACAACAAATTGTTGACGGAGTTCGTCCCTCCTAGACTACGTCTCCTAGTCTGCTTCCAAGTGGGCGCCTATTTTATTAGGAAATGATCCAAAGAGTTTCAATGAGATTTCATGAACTGATTTGTGCACGCAGGCCCTATTGGTTACTGTAGAAAGAAAGACTTATGTCTCATATTTCCAATGCCTATCTCCATTCTCAATTTGCCTCAAGGATGGCCAAGATATGCTTACATGAACAAAAATTGTCAATGAACAACACCCATGTTCTGCAACTCACTATTCACCCTTAACACACTGGTGGAATGGAAAAAAAAAAAATTCCCTGAGTAGGTTCGAGGGTCAAACCTCCTGGGTTATTCATGGGAAGAGGTTTGATTTTGTTTTAATAAAATATTTGTGGTGCAATAATGCTTCTTAGTGTTATGGCATACATAGTATATAGTTGGGAAAACTATATTTCAAAGCTTTTGAATGGACCGTGCCATTCGACTGATATATATATATGTGTGTGTGTGTGTGTGTGTGTGTGTGTGTGTGGTTCCAAACCTTAATACCCACCAACAGATAATCCTAACTGTTAAATATATATTTAACCAAAGTTTTAATATCAACTAAATCCAAACTTCATTGAATCGACTGACATATATATCTCGTAGTCCTGCATATATATTAAATATATTAACCCAATGTTTATCATTGTGCCATCCAACCTTAGCATATGGCTCAACAAACCTTAATATCTGCTCCTGTTAAGGTTTAGACTTAGGTTTTTTTTTTTTTTAAATAAATTTGAATGCGTCATTTGTATAGGGCTCTGCCATCGTTTCCAAAGATAGAACTTCGCCCAAAATTTGTTAGTTGTTGCCAAATAAATCGAAGGTTTGGTGGTGACACTGAACTTGGTGGACTCCGCTAACCCTCTTCTCCCAAATGCATATTTAGTCAACAATACATATAATTTTTATGCCATGGTATAGCAATTATAATGTTTGATGTGTTGGTAAAGGTTTTGGAATAGCAATGAGAGGTTGTGGGTTTGAGCCATGGTTCTCCCATCTTCTCCTCCTCTGTCTCCTCAAGTGCTGACTTTGATGATTGACCTACCACATGTCAACATTTGAAGCTACCACCGAGCCTGCACAGGGATGTCACTTTTCACCTATTTGCTCAAAACTTCAGCGGGCAATTTTTTGCTAATATGAAGTCCATTCACGAAGCCGAATATACCATCACAATTAGCGTGATGAGCACTACAACTTGGTGCTGGTTTCAAGACCATCTAAGACTAAAAAATTTTGAGCATCTTAAGAATCCTCTTGGATCATTCCTCTCCATTAGAAGCTTTGGAGTACCAAAGTTTGGTTTTAAGCAGACATGAGTTGAGGGTACAACTCCCTCACCCTTTCGATCTCCATCCACCTTTCCTTGCTTGGATTCATGCTTTTGATTCCCACTCAAAGATATTCAATGTCTCCATGCCTAGAAGTGTGGCTCTTACTGTCTAGTATGGTATCTTCCTGCAACTCGATCATGAATTCAGGTAAAAAATCATATACAGATGGAATTTGGGTACTGTCCTCTAAATCCATGGTCATAGGAGGCTCATACAACTTTAAATTTTCAACATTTACAACTGAATATATCTGCATGTATGGAGGCTAATGTAACCAGAATTCATTTTGCCCAATCTTTTCAACAATTTCAAAAGAACCATCCCTGATTGGTTTCAACTTTTTACCTTCACCTTTCATCCTTTTTGTGCTGATGTGTAGCCATATTTGCTCACCAACTTGAAAGTGATGATCCACCCGATGCTTATCATGACGCATTTTGTACCTGGCTTGAATTTTCTCCAATTGATCTTGCACTGCTTTATGAATCTTCTGGATTCTTTGAATGAACTTGATTGATTTATCGACATCTCCATATCCATCCACCTCAACTTCATCACCAAACAAGAAGTCCATTGGTGATTTCAATAGCTACCCAAAACATGTCTCAAAAGGAGGTTTACATGTTGAAGAATGCAAGGCCCAATTGGAATAATGTTGGACATAGTGTAAAGATTCATCTTACAACTTAGGATGTTTGCTGCAATAACCCCTGAGAAGATTTACCACTATTCTGTTCACCACCTACGTTTGAACATTTGTTTGTGGATGAAAAGTTGCATTCTTTTTCATCTTAATGTCCATGAGTCCTAGCAAAGTGGACCAAAACTCTCCCATGAAATGAGAGTCATGATCTGAAATGATAGAAGTAGGTAACCCAAAATGAACCGATACATTTGAAAAGAACATATATGCAATTTGTTCAACATCTACTTGCTTTTTACATGGAGCAAGAATACACAGTTTGCTAAATCTATCAACCACAACATATAAAAAATCATGCCTTTTTAGAGACATAGGAAGTCCTCCTACAAAATCTATATATATATATATTGTCCCATGCTCTAGAAGGAACTGTAAGAGGCATATAAAAACCGAACTCTCTGTTGCTTGGTTTTCTTGTTGAACACATGACACAATCTTTAATGTACTTAGCAATTGTTTCATTCATTCAATGCCAATAGCAATACCTTTGTAATTGTGCCACTGTCTTACCTACACCAAAATGCCCTAAATCATGAGAAGACTGTGATTCCCTGATCACATGCGCTCTTTCTCCCTGTGGTATCCACAACTTGCCAAGATGGTATAATAACCTATCATGAACATGATAATTCACTTCTTCCACCTGAGCATCATGAGTTAGTGATTCATAATCATCTTTGAAATTAGTATCTTCAGCATATTGTTCAGTGTAACTTTCATGTGATAAAGAAGTATTTTGAAGTATAACTGAAGCATTCAAAGGTGATCTTGACAACATATTAGCTACTTTATTGGTGGCACCCTTCTAATATTTTATTACTAAGCGGAACAACTACAAAAAGCCCATCCATCTATAATGTCGAGATTGCTACAGTTTAGTTTGAGATTGAAGGTATCAAAGTGGCTAATGATCTGTATGAATCATTGTTTCTTTATCCATTAAATAACGTGTTCATTTCGTAACACTTTATATTAATGCAAACAGTTCTTTGTCATGTGTTGGATAGCTAGCAAACTCTTTAGAAAATGTTTCTGAATGAAAACAAATAGACTTTCCTTTTTGCAATAATGTTGCACCCATTGCATACCCACTAGCATTAGTTTCTATTTCAATTGGCTATTGAAGGTATGTCAAAGCTAAGATTAGAGTTGTCACAATTTTATGCTTTAAAGTATGAAGTGATTTTTGTTGTTTTCCTGCCCACTGGAAAGAAACTTTAGAACTTGTTACAGCATGAAGCGATGATGCAATAAAAGAGAAATGAGAAATAAACTTCCTCCAATACTGAACTACACCCAAAAACTTCTAACTTCCGTCACATTTTTTTTGTCTTGGCCAGTTAACATCACATTGATTTTAGATGGATCTATTTTGAGATGACCACCTCCAACTATGTAACCAAGATATACTAAGAAAGTTTTCCCAAATTCACATTTAGAAAGTTTGAGATACAGTTTCTCTCTTTGCAACACATCAAAAAGTTGTTTAACATGCTTTACATGTTCTTCCAAACTTAAACTGAAGATAAGAACATCATCCAGATAGACTATGAAAAACTTATCAAGAAAAGGTCGAAAAACATCATTCATCACTCTCATAAAAGTTGTCAAAGCATTGCATAAACCAAACGACATCACCAACCATTCATAAAGCCCCTGTCTAGTCTTAAATGCAGTTTTCCATATATCATTCTCTGCGATACGAATATGATGATAACCACTACTTAAATCCATTAAGGTAAACATAATTCTTTAATTGATCAAGAAAATAATCTATTCCTAGAAGAGGATACCTGTTCTTTATGTTGATTTTATTTAAATATAAAATCAACACACATTCTCCAAGTTTCATCTTTATTAGGCACTAAAATGATTAGTGATCCACATGGAGAAGAACTGGGTTGAATCAATCCTTTATCAACCAATTCCTAAATTTGTTTCTTAATTTCTTCATTCTCTATGACCGACATGCGATATATGCCAATATTCATAAGAGGAGCATTATATTGTAATTAAATCTCATGTTGTATTTCTCATTCTGGAGGTAAAAGTTTTGGTTCTTTAAACAATTCCTTATAATAATCAATTATTTCAACCAACTTTTCCTTAAATTGAGAATCACGCCCTTGAAAAGCATCATACTTGAAATTATGAGTATTTTCATATGACTTACATTGATTAAATCCAAGCTTGTTTTAATCTTATGTGCCCTGACAACATATTCAATTCCATCCTTAACAATATGATATTTATTCTCCTTTCTATGAAATATGGAATCGTGATCATAAAGATAAGGACTACCCAACACAACTCCACATAAGTCTAAAGGAATCACATCTAAATCAACTTCATCAACAAAATTAGATGCAATTGAAAATCTTAACTGACATTGTTTTGTGACATGTATCTGAGTGTTTTCCTTTAACCATACTAAAGAGTAAGGTTTTGGATGATTCTTAGTTTCCAATCCCAATTTCCTTACTAGTTCCTCAGATATTAGATTTCCCTCTGATCCACTATTGAATAATGTATCTATCTTAGTGTGCTTGGAGATAATCGTGATATGAAACAAATCATCTCCCTTCTTTTCTTCAATCACATCATTAGATTTTGAATAGGATGTAGAAGAAGAATTAGAGCTAGATTCAGAAGGATTACTTGTCAGACCCATAGCAGTTACCTTTCGTTCATCACCAGAGTCGGATCTCGTGTTTTTTTGGATTGTAGCATTAGATTTCTTCTCACCCTTCTTCTTAAGGAACTTCTTTGGCTTAAGTTATGGATGTAGCTTCCAACACTTGGAATCATCATGTCCAATTGTCTGAAAATGAGTACAAGTGGTCCTTTATCCTTCTTTCGTATTTGTGGTCATGTTCTTCCCCTTTAATTTTTTCTTCCCTTTGTTATCTTTGGAGTCTTTTTTCTTTCATCGCTTGAATGGTTTCTTTGCAATGTTTGACTGAAATGGTCTTCCACTTGATTCAATGTGAATGGCTTCCACACACACTTCATCAAAGTCAGTTGGATTAAACATAAGCAATGTTTGTTTCAAATAAGAATGCAAACCTCCAATTTACTTTAACAAAGTTACTTGTGTGTCTAATGGAACATTAAGTGCTAATTCCTTCTTTCCTAAATTTCTTAGTAGACTCTTGCACACTCTATCGTTTACCTCGCCTTAACCACTACCATTCCAATACATCCTTTTTCATATAACCTAAAGGATATAATTTCTTTCTAAGAGCTTTAACAAAATTAGTCCATGAGGAGATAATTTTACCTTTTTTCTTCAAATCTACTTGGGTTTTAATTTCCCACCAAATCAAACTTTTACCCCCCATTCTAAGTGTGCTAACTAAATCTTTGTGGAATATTCAACAATGTTTTGAATTCTTCAATACACTTCAAGTTGTTTAATCCACTTATCTAACTTTTCAAGATTCATTTCACCATCATATATAGGTAGTTCAAATTTAACTTCAAGTTTAGGTAAAGTTTGTTCTTTTCAGATGATGTCTAAAAATTGTGAGTATTTTACGACCTTCTATTGTTTTACATAAACTGTTATCTCCATAATTGAGGTCGCATAGAAACACATTCTCGGCTTCAATATTGTCATAATGGTGTCTCTGATTATATTGGCATCATTACTAATTTGTAGTTAATAGTAGTAGTGCAAAGATACATAAGCTCTATAATAATCCCAACTTTGAAATAGATTCACCTTGGACAAATTTATATTCACATTTATTATGTTAAAGTATATAAAACTTTTCTCTGTACAAGAATAATTAAATATGAAAGATCTCACATGATTAGGGTAATAGATAAATATATGATGATGTGTAGTTTCAATAAAACACATAGGTATGCACATAATTATTTAATATCAATGAAAATAAATGTCTAAGTCAAACGGATGGTAAATGTATATGAAAAAAATCATGGGTAGTTTGTATTTGTTTTATATTATAAATTTTAGTTCCTTATGACATGTATAATAGTGATATTAAAGCAATAGTGAATTGTGAAATAAATTAACATGAGTTTGGGTAGCTTTGGTGTGTTCAATTTTTAATTATTGGGCGTGTCATGTATAACAATTTAGGCACACATACTAGTAACTTCTGAAGGAGAATGGGAGTGCAGAACAAGGAACATAGAATATTTTTCAATGGAATGTTTTGTATGTATTTATGCATTCAATATTATTTAATTTCATAGTAGGAGGATGTTATTATATCTCAACATTTGAAGGTTACAAACATTAGGACTTTTAATAAACGTATAAACATAATACTCATTGGAGCTTTTTCTTGTGCAGATCTTACTATAAAAGCTTTCATTGTGTGGGGCAAACTTGTCTTTGTTTCAATTTGAAGAATTTTGTTGTGCAAGGCTTATAATAAAAGCTTCCATCATGGAGGGGAAGCATATGAGAATATAAAGAGCTTATGTTGGATTACGTATAGCCCAAATTGTAGGAGGTTGTTCCATTATGTAGAGCTTACAATGAAAGGTTTGATTGTGTAGAGGAAGGTTATCTTCATTTTAATTTGAAGAAGAATATTTCATCATGTAGGTGAATCTATTTTCATAGGTTAATAGTTGGTGAATTGAATGCTAAACTATTTTCATTAATATTGTCCTTAATAACTTCTCTAAAGCTATTGATACCTCTATTAATTTAGCCAAATCATAGGATTTATTTTTCTATACTCCCCCTACTATTCAATTTCATATTGCTAGATTCCTAGAATTTCAAATAAGTTCCATTTCTTTCAAATATTTTTCTGCCCCTTTAGTGGAAAGCCCTCTTCAACAATTTTTTTAGAATATTTGCTCTTAAAATTTGAGAATTTTATTTCTTGTTGGACCTTTAGATCACTGAACGTTCAAAGTGATGAGCCTCAACATTGGGTAATTATATGGGCCTTAATTCACCTCCTATCTTAGTCAAACCAAATATTCTCACAGCTTATTGCATACTTTTGATTATATTTTGTTTATGAGATGAGTTAGAGTTGGATATTTTGCTTTGTGGTCTAATGTGCATTTAACACGGGATTAAGGGATAAAAGCAAGGAATTTCGGTAAAGACCTTGGTCAAAACTTAAATGGACAAGGGAGAGGAATTATAGGACGTAAATCATTCACATTTACTATCCCTCCATTCGAATATTCCTCCATCAGCTCAGACTGCAAATAGCCAAATCATGAGGACTAGAAGGCAACCAAGCAAGTGAAAGTCAAAGCACCAGTTTATCTTGAGTTTGGGAGCTTAGCCTCCCTAATTTTAAGGAAGTCATTGGAGACTTTAGATGTATAAGTAGAGAGGCCTAGGACCTCAGTAGGATTCATATTTTTTATTGTAAAACTTTATTCTATTTTTGAGCTGCAAGACTTGTGATAGTTTTTTATGTAATCCATTGTTTTGATAATAAGAATTAGTTTTGTTTCGAGCCAGCACTGAGTTAACTCAGAGGGTTGAAGCTCTTGGGTTAGGGTCCAACCCTAGCAGCCAAGGCTCCTCTTTATTATAGATGTATGCTAGCGTAGATTCATGGTTTAATCATTCATTTTCTTAAGTAGTTGCATTTCCATTACATTAGTGTAGCGTAGATTTGTTGTGTTTTAGTTTACTTCCATTTGTGCATTCTTTTAATTAGCAGGTTAGCAAGGAGAAAAGATCACCATAAGGTTTTTAGCAGGTGTCTTGGCTTCACCTCCTCCCTCCGGGACAATGACATGAGGAAGAGACCCTTCAGCAACCCCAAAAACATAGATTTCTGGTTCTTGCATGAGCTTTGGAGTTTGTCATCTTGATTCATTACTTGGTTCATTTCGTTGTCATCTTTTCCCATCACTCTCTTTCTATAATGATATCTCACTCATATTCTCATTTATTTCAGCACTTTATTCATGCATGACATATGCGAAAGCTAATAAATCATGTCTTAATCAAATTATACCCGTAGATTTCCTTACCATCTAGTCCACAACAAACTTTACCAATCGTCATTAACCACGTGTCGCATATTCATTTCAACGTTTAACTTTAGGTGCTCCAAATCTCCACTGTCAATCTGTTTTGCTTGATCCAACGTCTATCACGTCACTCACTGGCCAACTCATCTCAGGAAGAATATTTCAGTTTACTTCTCCTGGAGCAGACCCATTTTACTTATGTTTTTGGGTCGTCACGAGACAACCGTTGTTCCACCCACGAAGATGGCCAAGATTGCACTATCCCTAGAAAATTCTTTGCTCTGTCTCTGTGTGGCACTCGCAACAAGCTACTTTTGGCAAGTCCTTTTAAATAACTCATTGAATCTTTGGAGTGTAACAGCTTCTGGGTGGTCCTAGGGTTGGTTGTTGGATCATATGAGCTCACATCGCTCCTTTGGGATGGTTGTTCAACCTTTTGTGCAACCTCTCAAAGGGATAAGCTCTTTCTCCCATCTTTTATGGAATCTCCTCATCCTATCAATACTTCATCCATGACTGAGATTAGCTAGCTTCAGATTTCAAGAATTCAATAGTAAGAGTAGAGAGTTTTTGCTAGAGTGTGGAAGTAGCCTCTCATGTAACTTACTCTAGGATGGTTTTATGTGGATTTTACCTAGTTGTAAGAGTATTCTAGCATTAGCCTTTTGGGTAGGAGAGAGGGTTATTCATCTTTTGGGAGACAGTATACAAGTGAATGCTTGTGGAGACATGTTGACAGGACCCTTCCAGGAGACTTACGACATCAAGGCTTGGTTGTAAGTTCTACTTTGATTTACATTAATACAAATCAATAGCTTATTTCTTATATTGTATGTCAAAATTCGTAATAATAGCTTGAATCTCCTTGACTCTTTAAGTAGACAGTTTTTGTTGTACTCCATTATGTTTGTCGTTGTGTTTTGTATGTTGTTTTTAGGTACAAGTGATTAGAAGAAGGAAAGTTGGGGCAACACAACAGGAACTTCATTGAATGATGATTTGAAGGTAAGCCTTCATGGCATAAATTTGGTATTGTCTTTGTTGTGACTAGGCCCACTCTAAGGCTAGAGTCGTTACCTCTGCCCAGAGAGGGAACTTGCCTGTGTCTCAAATTGGTGACCATACTAGGGATCGATTTATATTTTGTCTCTTGATTTGAGTTTGTTTTATTTGTTTATTGTCTCCTTTACATTTGGAATGGATTTTTCATGTTCTGGGTTGTTTTGACTACTCCTGGTAGTCTTTTCTTTGTCATGAGTGATAGGTCTGGCCTTCACTCAACTAGTTTTTGAATTTTTTCCTTTGTTTTAGGGTCATGGCAGTTTATTTGTGACAGTCGCGAAGATAGTTGTGCATGTTTTATCTGCTTAGTTGTGCCTTCTGCTGTTTGGCGCAATTATGTCACCTCACAGTCGTGAAGAGCTCTGAAATCATCTCAGCGCTGTTAACTGGTGCACTTTAGCAACAACATTGTAAGGTTTCTAGTTAGGGAGGTGCGACGTTTTATTGTCAATGCATGTTGTCATTTTTATGCTCGTGATGATTCCTATAGGTTTCAATTTTGAGGTTTTTCTTGCTGATTGGCTAGTGTGTCCTATCCTTTTGAGCTTCTTTTCTACTTTTTATTATGTGTCAAATTGTTAATTGCTAGAATATTTGATCCTAGGTTCCTTTCCGTTGAAACTTCTCATTTCGAACTATGTGACTTGTTTGCCTTAGGGTTTCTTGAAACATTAGTTTTCTTGGGTTACTTGTTAATTTGATCTTTGGGTGGTGTTTGGCACGATCCCATGCTTAGTTTGAGGCTTCTCTTTATTAATTGTTTTTTCATCTTCCTGATTGGTACGTGATGTTTGGTTACCAAAGCCTTCAAGTCTTCTTCATTTGGTTTCCTTCCTTCATATGGCATAGATCACATTGCTTCCTGGTCAGTGAGAAAAGCTTTCCAGTTTTGCAAAAAGAAACATCTTCTTGGTTTTGAGTCTTTGATTCATTTTAGAGTAAAATGTTTCTCTTCATTCATTGAGTGATTTCATTCAAAAAAGTTTAAAACTAGTATGGTTTCGAGATTTTCATTTGGTTTCTTGCTATTGATTTGAAAAAATCAAAATATTGCATTCATCTAGTGTTAGGAAATATGAACAAGCTTTTGCATTAGTAAGTTCTTGCCATTTAGAAATTGAAAAGTGAAGGATGTGTTGTTCATTTTCTTGATTAGGTTGCTTGCATTTCTCTTTCCTCTTAGTTTGTTTGCTTGCATTTTCATGCTTGTCACTTTGGTTGCTTTGAAATGAATCTCTCACTTTGCATTAGTTAGTCGTTCATGGAAAAGAAATGGTTTCTTCACTCATCTAGTTGCATTCTAGGAGATTTTGAAGATACATTCGGTAGGGCCTGGAAACTAGAATTTAATTCAATATTAATAACTAAAATTCATTGAATCAATCTAAAAATGCATTGGAACTTAACGCTTATATCTAGAGGTCTAGGCTAGAGATGTGTTCCAGCGTCGTTAAACCTAGTTGGAGTTGTTCTCACTAAGGTTGGGTGACTCCTCCTTTTGTGAATTCGATAAGTACTAGTATGGACTTGTGCTCCTTGTACTGTCGTGTAAATGATGGGAGACCCCACTAGGTTGTAATCCTCTTACCCATAGGAAGTCAAGTCAGCCGCCTTGTAGAGGTGATGCACCAAACACAACATTCAAGGAGATAGCTTGCTCGTACTTCTTGGTTCACCAGAAGGTATTCTGTAATTCACGCTTGCCTGGTAAACCCTTTTTCCTAGAATTCCAGAGTAGTCACTTTCATTCCTTTTGACTCTTTAAAAGTAAAAGGATCATCTAAGCATTTTTCCTTTCAAGCTCATTAAAATTCGAAGGAGACTAGAATATTTTGTCCTTTTTCTCAACTCTACAAACATGAAAAGGCAACGTTTTGTTCCAGTGTCATAAAATTTATTTGCCCACGATAACATCTTGCCTGTTAATTTTGGCCTCATCATGAATAATATGTTTGAAAAGAATTTAAAGCCCTCCTAATCACATATTCTCTCCCAGTTTTTTGAGTTTAGGCCATCCTAGCGGACTCATCTATTCCGTCATTGTTACCAAGTGACAAAGAGCCTTCTTCCCCCACCCTATCTGAGGTAGTTAGTGGCTCTCTTGCTATTCTTCCAAGTGTCGAACCTCTTGCCTCTCAAGCTCTGAGTGGGGAACCTTTTGATATCAATTGGACTCCTCCCAACGTTTGGGAATTTTTAGGCGAGGATCCTCCATCTAATCCCCCTAGTGCTTCGATTCCTATGGCCTCTTCCGACATGGATGAATTGAGTCTTGTAAGTAGTCAAGAGAGCCTTGTGTCGACTAACGAATATCAGTTTCCTCCAAAAGGTTTCCCTTTTCACACCTCTCTGGATGTTTCATTACCGCTTCGCTATCATGCTCTAGCTGACATACTTGGTTCTACATCTTTGCATCAAAGCTCTGTATGGTTTCGTACAATGGTCCCAACTTCTGGGCCATTCATGTCTACTCAGTTGGCTTTGACTTCCATCCCTCGGATGAAGGTTACGTCGGTTACATCTGTTCCATCGATACCCACCATTTGTGTGGCATCTTCAGCTCCTCCTGTTAGTGTGGTTACCACATCCTCGGTGGTCACTCCTATCACTAGGATATCTTCTGAACTCGCTAGTGGTGGTCCTTTGCCTTTGGCGTTCGGAGTCAGTCAACCTACGGGTAACATACCTATCTCTTCGAAATCCATTCCGAGGGGATTGTCATATGATCAATATCTATTTTTTCTTCAAAATCTAACTTATAACCCTCTAGGTTCTCAACAAATGTTCATTCCACATAACCCTCATGTTGAAAATAGCAACAAGAAATGTTAAAAATAGAAGTGCTAAAAATAACAATACTATAAATAACAGTTTGGGTACCGATGTTAGATTGGGCAATAGGGAATGAAAAATGGATATGCTAAAAATAACATCATATTTTTAGCAGTTCGATATGGATTCCTAATTTTAGTCAGTCCCTGGGCTAAAATAGGAAGTAAAATTCAAATTTGAGCTTAACAATTGTTTGAAAATAAATTAATTAATTCTCCACGAGTTAATTAGTTGTGAAAAATCAAACATGAAGTCTATGCGAGGACATGCAACAGATTCTCTATTAATTGAGGAATTTATCCACCAGTTAAAGAGATAAGGATGAGTTCTATATTGAGTAGTAATTAGTTGGCTTAGTTAACTGAGTCAAGTCCAATTATATTTGATTTAAACAATTTGTTTAAATTAAGTAAGTTTAGTTAGTTCATGCATGCTTGCATATAACTACTGCACTTCAGATAACTGAAGATTCTCTTATGAATAACTCATGCATGTCAGTTCAGACAGAGACCCAGTTGAGATTAGAGAAGGGACAATGTACTATCAGTTGGATGAATATTTTTCCTATAAAGGAAGCTGATCCATGATGAGGATTTATCTCCTTCAGGATTGCGTAGTTGGATCAGAGGTTAGTGACTGTGTGAAGAGGCCAATTCACACAAGTGGCTGCACTGGACCCCAGTCAAATTTGTGCAAAGAAATAGGAGGCTTGGAGGGCAGACCAGAGGTTGGATAGAGGCCTTTGACTATCTATGAGTAGTAGAGTTATTGCAGAGAGAGAAGGATAGCTTTTGAGATGATTCTTTTTGTAATACTGGCTATATTTCCACTTGTATGATAATACAGAGTTGTGGTTTTAGGCTGAGGCTTTCCCGAGGTAAATTCTTCTGTGTTATGTGTGATTGATTTCTCCATATCATTTATATGTGTTCTTATTGATGTTTCTCATGTTTGATTAAGCTTCCACTACATTGGTTGTAGAAGTAGATCAAGTATTTTTCTTTAGTCTATTGCATTATTAGGTGAAATATAGGTGGGAATTTCTACATGGTATCGGACCACAGGTGGTGAAGGAAGAACAATATACAAGAAGGGAGAAGTTGAAGTTTGTGATTCCTGAATATAAAAATTGAGTTCTTATCACATCTCTATTTCACCTATGGTGTTCTATGGTTTGAGACTCAAATATGCCCTTGATGGTAGTTCGAATTATATAGCCTAGAAGGATAGAATGGAAGTAGTACTAGAGGATAACGGTCTAAAGGACTTCACTGATCAAGAAGTCCTCAAGCTGACTAATGTTGCTGAATTGGTTGAATGGAAGAAATGTGTGGCTAGTGTAGAAATTTTGAATAATTTAACACATATTCAATGGAGATTATCCTGATCATGTACTATTGTGGAAAGCATACACAATACATAAGCTCCTCTACGTTGATCATCAATATAGCAACATCAATAACAATAAAACATCAAGAGCATTCACACATTAACACAGTATGTATCCCGGGGAAAGCATCTCGCTAAAAACCCCAACTATCTGTATATTAATGATTGAGTCATGTAACATTACACAGCATAATACTTCTCACAAGTATCTCCACCTCTGTTACACACAATACAGCTCAGATCTGAATCAATCATTGGCTCAAATCTCTTCCGCTGCTTTCCTGCCTCCGCTGCTCAATACCTGCACAAGAATCAGTGATAATTCCAAGGCAGCCACGTCTTTCCTTGGCTAAATCACGTGAGAACAAGCTAAAATATGTGCAAACTCATTGGCATACTCAATCCCCTGATTTGTGCAAGATCTGGTGCACAACTATAGTCACAACTGATAGCAATCTGATTCTCTACCACCTGTCCCTGTTGAACTTAACATGCACTGACATGCAACTGAGTTACTGATGTATTCATTAGTTGTATTATGAGTTAATAACTTGTGAATTAATTAATAACTAATTCACCCAACTCATCTCTAGTCTATTTGCCAGTTAGACTAAATACAACCAGTTTAACAAAGCTAAACTGAACACAACTCCATCAACTGCACCTCCAGTCCACTAAACTCAACTCACTTGAGTTCTAACTGAAGTCATGCATGCAAATATTCAACTAACCCATAAGAACCACGTATTTCCTTCTGGGATCTGCATGTACCACATCCGTAGCTCATCCTGAAGTGCTCCAAGAGAATAAGACAAAGTTTATAGTCCAAATATTATTGTGAGATAATAATATTTGACTTTTCTATTTTTAGTCTGGCAGTCTAAAAATAGACTCCGCCCATATGTCTAAAAATAGAAGTCCATCTATTTTTACCAACATGACAATCATCCACAAATAGCATCCTGCAACTCATAGACCATGATCCATATGTCTAAAAATAGACATAGTCTAAAAATAGACTTGCGCAAAAATAGCCTGCGGGCCCACTTAGTGAAGGCGACTCCTTTCCACTAAGCTCCATCATCTTGTTGCATTCTCAACAAGCATTTCTTGTTGCACACTTTTCAACACTCCCTCTCAACAAGAAAGGCTTCCTCTCAAACCCGATCCTGTAACTCTCGAATGTTCTGCATGCAACACATCTGGCCGGTCCACTTGCTCTATCATCAAAGTCTCTGACTGCTATTGCCTCTGTCGACTGAAAACTCTGCATCTCTGTGCTCTTCAGTATCTGACTGCTCTAGCCTCTGTCACCTTGATCTCTGACTGCATCCGTGCTGCTGTTGGTTCTATCTCCCGGCATTGCATCCGCACTGCACCTCCCAACTGACCTCCCTGTTGGGCTAGAAACATACTCTGATGCTGAAGCTCTACCTGCTGCTGACAAGTACTCCCTCTCTGACATTTGTGCTACTGCAACATCTTCATGCATCTCGCACCATTGCACACCTCTCTGTGCCACCTAGCACTGTGCAAAACACTTGTGCCTCTCGCATTGTTGCAGCCTGCTAGCTATGCGCTGTCCTAGGATTCCCCGCACTGTCGCTCTCTCTGCCGCTCCATCCGCATCTATCTCTACCCAATCAGTCAATTCCTACTACTCCACTTCGGGGCTCCCGTAGCAAGGTCTCATCCAAGAGGTTGGGTACCTCAAGGATCCTGCCCCTCCTCGTTGGGACTATCAATCTATCTCGCCACACCTCCTACCTGGAGGTATGGCTACATGTGATCCCTCAGCCCACCTAGCTCGAAGTTTCCCCCTACTGGAGGTCTCTAGATGAGCAGATGTCTCTACTCCATCTCCACACAGCTTCCCCTGTTGTGGCTGCTCCACAACCTCCTGAAGCTGCTACACCAATCGTGGCTCCTCCACAATTGTCTGAGACTTATTCTGGCTCTGCATGTTGAGAGGTAATATACCCTCCCTCTCAACCACCAAGTCTCCATCAGTTGCCTTGCTGCTCAAGGCTTTGCATGCATCTTGAACCTCAGAAGCATACAGGTTCTTGACTCGTGAACCAATCTGCTTCACTTGTCTAGTGATGATGTGTCTAAGGAAAACCTTTC